>VZTM01030360.1:8803-40815 GCA_013400555.1 Jacana jacana | reverse complement strand
GGGGGACGGCCCCCGGGCCCGCCCCGCCGGTGCTGCCCAGCCCCTCAGGAGGCCCAGCCGCTCGGCGCCTAAGGTGTTTGGCCTGCGGGGGGCAGCGTGTCCGCGATCCCCTCAGCTGAGGCCGCCTGCCCGGGCTGTCGAATAGCTCCACGGCCGCCTTGGCAGCAGGCGGGCGCTGGCCAGGGCTGTTGAAAAAACCCACCGGGGCCAGGGCCAGACGGTGGCCCTCTACCCTTCAGCTGCGGTGGGTCCCAGCTCCGGGGAAAGGCACCGCCATGCGCTGGTTTCAGCACACCCCAAAAGCAAGGCGGGCCTCCTCCAAGACAGCAAATGGTAGTGCCAGCAGGGGCTCAGAATCTGCGGGGCCTGCTGGGCGCAGAGCCAGGACTCTGACCATCCTGCACAATTCGCTTTTGTTTCAGCGTCAGCCCTCCTGGCAGCGGGATGGGTGCCCGCTGGGCAAAGCCTGTGGCTGAGTCGAGACAGGCAGCGACCAAAGAACAGTAACAAGATGGCGTTCCGAAGCCATGTCTACATCACTGACCTTCAACTGCCTCCACTGCTCATCATCGTTCCTGCCCAGATACAACAGAAACATCAGGATATTCTACGCTGATACAACAGCAATTTGTTGTTGTCGTTTGAAGGGCACATTTCAAATAAATGTTTGAACCCATTATGCACATTTTACAGGCATAATTTTCTCCTGACCTCACCGTTAAGTGATCTTTGAAAAGATGCTTTGCCTCGTACCTCTTTTTATGCACATTTTTTTACAAGCAAAATTTTCAACCTGACCTCGCCATTAAGTGATCTTTGGAAAGACGCTTTGCCTCGTACCTCTTTTCTGTGCCTGTTGGATAAAATGGCAGAACCAGAAGCAGGCCTGGACCCAGGAGAGCCACAGCCTGTTGTTTGTAGGCAGATCATGAAACGCGGCCTGTCTCATTTTTCACAGCTCAACGACACGCAGGTCTGTCTTTGCTATGCATCTCAACTTACACCACCACTTTATGGCCACTATCAATCATCCCGAGTAACTGCAAGGAAAACAGTGATTACTGCCTCATCGGATTTAGTCTTCATTGAATTTCTGAGCAACAACAGAGATCAGATTTCAAGCTACTGCAATGTTTTGCATGTTGGTAATCGGCAATCTCATCTTTTGTTGAGAATTTGCCTGGGCAGGAAAGCCTTGTATTACAGCCTCTCTCTAAAAGCCTTCTGGCTTGGTTTGAAATCACTCATACGTGCTTCTGAAGACACACCAAAGTTCTAAGACTTGTGGTGCTCCTCTGTTTGCATCCTGACGGCACCGTACCAAAAGCAGGGCACCAGATGGTACAGACGCAGTATCAGCCCCCATCAGCCTACCAAAACCCACTTATAATCAGTATTAACATTCTGTTTATTGACTGTAGTTTCTGTAAGCGTTTTCTAGGCATCACAGCAGGTAAGAATTACAGTTGATCAGCCCTTCTGATTTTTACGGAGATCTTTCTCTGATGCATATAGGGCAACACAGAGAAACATAAAAAAAAGGGGTTGAGGATGGCCATACTAGTTTGATATTTATTAAAATCCCATGCTTTTCTTTGCCTTTCCCCCCAGTGTTCCAGTGATATCTAGAAAGTCACCGTGTGTTGGGGGAAAAACATGGACAAGCACTCAGCCATAATTACAAGCCTCCGGAGAACTAGAAAAAATGTAATTAATCACTGAGTATGCTGACAACCTACATAAACTGAACTGGTAAAAGTGAAACTGAGTAAGAATGCTGATTTACTCCAAGTATTCTAGTACTACGTATATATACTGCATTTCCCCAATGTTCCTATCTTGGGGCTCAGCACAAATTTCTAGTTGCAGCCAGATCTCCTTCACACATGGAGCAAGAGCAAATAAAAAGCTGCACAAAAGTTAAATAGGGTGTTTCTGTGCCTGCCAGAGGCTTTCTACAACCTGGACATTCGGTACCAGACCCTCAGCTGCCTCCTTCATCGAGCCATTGGGCATTATCCATACCTGCAGCTTGTACCTCTTAACAGTGTCTTGCAGTAACGCTCCGTCCTTTGGCATAGCTGGGTGTAGTGGAGTCACAAACCATTTGGGTAAGCTAAACTCAAGTGGGTTTAGATCTGAGTAATTTTTTACAAAGAGGGGAACCAACACTGCTGTGGAACAAACAGTTCTTGCATATCACTGATGCAAGACTACCGTTTCCAGGCCTACCCCTTCAAGAACAAACAAGTCTTCTAGAGGGCAAGCGAGAAAAATAAAGCTGCAAACTATTTTGTGAAGTTTACAGATGAGTCAGTTGTGAACTGTATGCATTACTTGGGAAGACAAAACAGAGAACACTGTTGTACTTGCTGAAAACAGAGAGTACCCATTATCTTGAATTGCTGCCAGCTCTTCTCAGTAGAAGGGGAAAAGGAAGGGCAGCCTGTGGGGGAAGAAGCCCGCTGCTAGGTTTAGGAAGAGCAGCTTCTTTCCAAGGTTTTGTTTACAGAAAGGCTGGCACCATGCCATGGGGATTCTGCAGTCCCTACTCTTATCCTTATCTAAGTGAAAAAGCACGGCCAGCTGGTGGCCAAGAAACCTCCTCTAGCAATTTTAGACAAGAACTCAGAGGGGAACTAAAATCAGCTACTGTGCCTGGGTACTGAGGCACTGCGCTCATCTGCCTCCCTACAGGAGCAGGTTATCCAATTAAAAGCAGATTTAACTAATGTCCTCAAAAGAATTAGTTAACAAATATGTAAGTGTGGATGTTAAATACATCTGTTTATCTAAAACCACCTGTAGGAGGAAGCAATACCTTTAACTTCTAAGTCTGAACAGCATTTGTGTCCCATACAGCTGTATCATCCCTAGTAACTCTCACCTCCTTCCTCCCCACCCCTCAACAAACCTCTAATATGCATCTTTTAGTATCTGCGTGTTGCCCAGCAGCCTGAAAAGAAGCAGAGCCAGCTAGGAAATTAGTGCTGAAGGCTCCTTATGAGATGACTCGCTAAGACTGGAACCCTTGATTCAGTAGTGGGTTACTCTGTGCTGTTAAAAGCTCTATTAAACCTGTGACAAAGAACAGTCAAGGTAGTCACAAGTTCCAGCGGTAGAAAGGTGTTTCAAGTAGACTTGGAAAACTCTTGTTACCAGATACTCCAAGATTAGTATTCACTCACTGAAGGGGCAAAGATGGTTATAATGGGAAGAAAAGTGTGTGTTTTGTTTGCCTTTTAATTATTTGAAGATTAAATACCCCATGTCAAATGTCTGCTGAAGTTAAGGATATTGAAGATGGTCAGGTAAGTTGTGCTCCAACTGCAGTTCACCTTCCTATTCAGATACTCAAGACAGCCAGTTTGACACATAAATTATTGGAAAAAATTATATTTTGGAAGAACTTACTACAGAAGGTGACAGAATTCCAAAAATCAAATTACATGAAAATATACATCGCAATTTTCTTTGTACATTAGGTGAGGAAAACTCTGAAGTAAAGGCAAAGAATATGAAGGGCTACAGAAGGGAGAAAAGGGAAAAGGAGGGAAACTATTCTTGATACCAAACCCAGAAGTTAGTCATTTCAAAGCCTACAGATGCGCATGCTTGAACTCAACCTGGAGAAAATAAAACCAAAACACAAGCCTCACACACACACGCATCCACCCCACAAACAGGCAATGAAAAAGGCAAACAAAGGAAAAAAAATATAAAATCACCCCTAAAAAGTAGCTCATTCCTATCTTGGACTAACTTAGTCAACTGAACTTCCAAATGAAAACGTTCAAGTCCCTTGGAAGTTAAAAATCCAGCAGGCTGCTTGAGGGTGCTCCATGGCCAGTCTTATTGCTACACCCAATTCAAGAAGTTTGTGCAACTGGGTTTGAAAAAAAGGGGTGGGAAGAAAGAAAGGGGAGAAAACAAACAAACAAACAAAAGCGCACCTTTGAGACTATAAAGGGCAGCATAAGATGAAAGACAAGTAATTGATAGCAAATCCTTTCAGGGTTTAATTAGGAACATTTCAAGTTCTGGTGGGGGAAGTAAGAGGGACCATATTTCTGAAAATCAGAAGAGAGATACTAAACTTTAATAAGCAAGATATTTTAATTAAGCCTCAGTGGGTCAAAGGAAAATTAAAGTGGGGGAGAAGGGGGAACAAACCCAAAAACCAACTTTATCCTAATTGTTTTCAGTTTGACATGCTTCACAAGTTGTTTTTTGTTGGTTTTTTGTTTTTTATTTTTTAACTGATAGGAAACAATGAATAGGGAGAGAAAAACCTGCTAAAATCTTTAGAATTTACACAATTCTATTCCTAACTACAGACAGCATTATTTGGTACAATGTGTATTTGTGGATGTACATGAACAGTATATATATTATCCGGATCATGTTGTGCTATGTACACATCTTTACAATTCTTCCTGAAGGTTAAAGCAGTTCATTAGATTTCAAAATGCGTAATCATCTTGTGTTGGCACTTGTTAGGCTCTTGTCAGCATTGATAACTGGCATGTTTTATTGCAGCCCAGTTCCAGCCAGTGTTTGCCAACTTGTAACAACAGAAGTCCAGCAATAGGTGGGTAGAGTGCAGGAAAAAAAACAGTGCCATGTTTCTCAATTGAAGACCTACAAAGAAATCAGAGTTATTAAAATAAAACCCCTAGTCATCCTCAGTGATTTAAAGATGTTAAACAGCGTTTCAAGCTCAAGGAAGATAATCATGACTTGTTTGAGAACTTTACATACCTCCAAACAGAAGAAGCATAAATCCCAAATCACAACCTGAGAAAGACTTGGGTTAGTTCATCAAACCGTGTATCCGAGGCTCAACTATCAGAATTTCAGGCTCCTGTTACTCATGTTCCTTGTCAAGCGTGTAAATAGCGTGTCAACATTTCATTATCCACACACGGGGCAAAACACAGGTACATTTATCACAAACTTCTGTGCATCACTCGCTGTGGGCAGCGAAGTGCAGCACAGTAACCACAGCCACCAAACACTGCGCTTGGGGGAAACCAGCTCCGTGGCCTCTTCTCATCCAACTCACTGCCCATCACTCACTTAGGAGTCACAGGGACTCAGAAAAAGCTTTTGCCTTCCAAAAAAGCAACACAGCCAATTACTTAAGTATTTGTCATGAGCATTGTTTCAGTAGGGCCAAGTTTAACATGGCAACAGAGCTGGGGTTAGCTGAGGATACTCAGGAGTGTTACTCACAGTTACTCCCCTTCTCCAAGACAGAAAATACTGCCAGCTGCATTACCAATTCTTACACTCCAGTTTCAGGCAGCTATATAAGACAGTTCCTTCGCTTTATCTTTTGATCAATATTAAGCATCCTCATGCTTTCTCAATCACAGAGCAAGTCCCATTCGACCAAAGCACTTCCACAGAGAAGAGATACTGCAGCACTAGCCGGGCACAGATGGAGCCTTCTGCCACCCCCCACAATTCTCACACAAGTGTAAGCAAGAAGGTATCTCCTGTACCACCTTGGTGAAGAAAAAAAGATGTTTTAGTTGTTTGGGCAGCACAACCCCCTTTAAACTGCGTCTGGTGCCATATTGACACACACACAAGATTTGTATGCTGAAGTTAACTACTACACATGGGTTTGGGCTTCTCCAGCCAAACGGGTCTGAGTAGTTTATTTGCCAAACCAACCATTAAGAAAGGGCAGCTTCAACATGAAGCTCTGTTTTGCTCCGAACAGGAGCAGGAGTGGGAAATTAGCTAGTTGAAGTTTTTCCTTGGCATACCAAGATTAAAAGTGACCAAAGGCCAGATATTTAAAGAGCACATTTTATTAAAGAGCTTATTGTGTAAAAAAAAAAACAACAAAACAACCAAACAACCAAAACACCACAAACAAACAAACAACAAAAAAAACCAACCAAAACCCCAAACCAATCCCATTAAAACTAGGATGTGATTGTTCAAATTAGAGCAAGTATCTTGAGTCAGAAGCTCATTTTTAACAGGGTGGCGTAAAGTATAAATATCACATAAACATCACGTCAGCTACTCTCAGGTCAAAACTTGTCCAAGCTCTCAAGTACGCTACAGTTCAGCTTCCAAGCAGAATACAGCTGGTCCTTTCCAAAGTCTTCCCCATTGAAAAAGTTTTTTGGGTCCGCTGAAGAGAACATCTCCTCCTTCTTGATATTATTGATGGATAAATAGCTCAAAACTTGATCTGATACACTGACAGACTTTTATTAAAATTCTCATGGATCCCTGAAGCAACCCTTTCTGAATGGTTCTCAACAATGTCACTGAAGTCTTATTTAAAACCTATGTGCAACCTACACCACCAATACCTGCAAGATGAACTCCATCCATATATATATATATATAAAATATATATATATATATATATATGAACTTGAACTAGCAAGACAGGATGCTTTTAAGATTCAAACAAGGGTTCTTCGTAACAAGGAACATGAAAGAATGATAATTCCCTTCTAGTACAGCTCTGGTGGCCCCTGGGCACTGTTAATGAAACAGGATGAATACCGATAAAGAGAATTTCAACTTCCAAACACCACGAATGCAAGAACACCAGCGAAGTTCCCCACTCTTGACATAAGGGGCTGTTACAGTATTGGAAAGTTCTTTTTGCCTCTAGTATCAAGTACAGCCAGGGAATTCCCAAGAATGAAGGTTGGTCAGGGTGGATGGGTGTTTTTTTTTGGTTTTGTTTGGGTTTGGGTTTTTTGTTTGTTTGATTGTTTGTGTTTTTTTTCTTTTCCCTAAATTTGGTTTGCTTGGTTGTTTGGGTTGGTTGGGTTTTTTTTGCTTTTGAGGAAAAAAAAAAAGTTCAGAAACACTCATGCAGGAAATCCTCAACTCAAGTAATTAACTTCTCTTTAGAAGGATACTTACCCTGAAAAAAGTGAAGCTACTAGCTGCTGAATAAGTGTCACTCAAAAGCAGTTTCTTGGCTTTTTCTTACACAGCGGGCAACTTTTCTTTTAAATTCTCCATTTCTGTCTTCTCTCCATTCTTTCTGTAATTAAACAGACAGCTTTCAGATGTCAGTTCTATAACAGCCTACAAGTTCTAGGAAGACTCTTGGTGTTTTTAGACATTAGCCATCTAGTCAACACCTAAGTCTGCTTACGATCATTGAGCTGCTCACTGAAAACCACTGAAACTGTGACATACAGGAATACTGAAAGCTTGCTCTGAGTTTTCATGCAGGCTGCTCACAAGACAGTGAGGACACAGCCCTTCCCTTTGGATTGTAGGCATTTTCCCTAACCTGGTGGCTACCAACATTTCACAATGTTTAGCCCGAAGTCTTTTCAGTTCAGCCTGCAAGGTAGCAGCAAACCCAAACTACAGACCACAAGCTATTGCTAGGAGTTTAAGAAAATGTCTTTAGCTGATGAAAAAGAGTACACAGCTACTTTGGAGCCAGGAATTCCTCTGCAATGCTTAGGACTGTTTCAATTCCCTCTCAATCAAGACAGGATACTCCAGGACAAACATACAGAAGTCAACAGTATTCAGAAGAGGCACAGCAATATCCTTAGAAAGTAAACATCTCCTCATTAGATAGGGCTGCAAGATATTAGCTCCACAAGGAAGACCTTAACAGCACACCTACAGAGACAGTCTGTGACAGGTGTCTGATTTCAGAACTGCATAGATGAAGAAGAGAGATAAACATGAACAGGAAGATAGGCAATAGTTAAGTCTGAAGCCCAAGACATGCATATCACAATATCACCAAAACCCACAGGAAAAAGCACAGCCAGTTTCAACTTCTTCTGCCTCAGATGAAAGCACAGGAGCATCATACACTGTGCATAAGGTTGACATGTTGAGTACCGGGGCAAGGAAGTGGTGGGAAAGTAAAAAGCCCTTATTTAATGACATAGAATCATAGAATCCTTTGGTTGGAAGAGTCCAACATCTTTGGATCATTGAGTCCAACCACCAGCCCCACTCTACAAAGTTCTCCCCTACACCAGATCCCTCAACACCACATCTCATCAACTCTGAAACACAGTCAGGGATGGGGACTCCACCCCCTCCCTGGGCAGCCCATTCCAGGCTCTGACCACTCCTGATGGGAAGAATTCTTTCCTAATGTCCAGCCTAACCCTACCCTGCTGCAGCTTGAAGCCATTCCCTCTCCTTCTATCGCTAATTCCCTGTGAGAAGAGACCAGCAACAACCTCTCCACAATGGCCTTTCAAGCAGTGGCAGAGAGTGATGAGGTCTCCCCTCAGCCTCCTCTTCCTCACACTGAACAGTCCCAGCTCCCTCAATTGCTCTCCATAAGATTGATTCTCCAGGCCCTTCCCCAGCTCCGTGTCCCTCCTCTGCACTCGCTCCAGCCCCTCCAGATCTCTCTTGTGCTGAGGTGCCCAGAACCGGACACAGGACTCAAGGGGTGGCCTCCCCAGTGCTGAGCACAGGGGAACAATCACCTCCCTTACTTCTGCTGGGCACATTATATGAAGTCCTAAAGTTCTCAGTTTTTTATATAAGCAATATCTTCCTTACTGCAGGGGTGAGGGAAAGGGTTAAAGAGCCACACACACAGTGTTTTACCCGAAACAACCCAATTGACAGCACCTTCTCACCCCCTACTTGGAGTGAAGGTTGCCGCACATTTGAGTGAGAGAAAATTGGGACAACTTTCTTCCAAGCTCACCTAGCTCATCAGCATGTTGGAATGCCCAGCATGCCTTATCTTTCCAGCGAAAACACAAATAAGGCTACTAATTAATTTGTTCTTTTCCAGCAATTAATATAGCAAGCATTTGGTTACTTGGATGGGGACCTAGAACAGCTTACACAAGATGGCTTACGGCCAAGAAAACCATTGAATTTGTGCCCTCATAGCTTCGGATTCTTAATTTTTGTTTCTGTCTTCTATATTTGTAGTTCTATGAAGCAAGTGTTCAGAACTGAATAGCAAGCAAAGCTCCAAATTTGACAACAACCCAGAGCTCTTCTTTTGGGTCATGAACTGTTTTAGCTGCTTCTCACAATACCTATTCCAGCTCTTTGCCTTTATTTTTCTCCCACTCCGAGATGCATAGTTCATTTTTCCAGGAAGCAGGCCTATCCCCTGCTCCTATAATGCTGAGACCTGCCTGTAGATTCACTGAAAACTAGAAATTCATAAAAGCAGACAAAAAATCTTTTAGTAACTGCCAAATGCTGTTGCTGCAGTAAACCTGTACTTCATAAACCAAGTAGATGTCTTCAGAGCTGCTCAGTACTGTCTTCACAGTTGGATTCAGATTTAAGTTTTTGTTCTTTCAAGCTAAGTTAGAAAATGCTATGTTTCCTTAAGACATTTTCACCCTTTACCCTAAGATTTAGCTAAACAAAAGTATTTTTCTATCTAGCATCTCCCTCTGAAAAGAAAAAAACCCATATATATTAAAAAATAAATCACTCTGAAGTGGCTGGCAGAGAGCAGGGCATGCTACAAAAAGATCAAAAAGTTCATAACATGCTAAAGGTGACAAACACAGCTAAAAGTATAAGCTTTCTCCAGAGTTCAGTCGGCTACATTCAACATGCATGGGCTTGTAAACTGAGGAACTCTAACTGTACTTTTAGCATTTCATTAATAACTTGCTCCTTCCAGCGCTCTCAGGTTTGCCAGCAGAAGACGTCTGTTTCCCGAGTATTGGTTTCCACCAGTAACGTGACACAAGGAGAGGTCTGACACTCAAAAGACCGTTATACAAGGGAATTTTTCACTGTAACTTTTTGTGTTTCTTCCCATTGTTTGTTGAGATTATTCCCATGATGATTTTTCAGCCAGGCTCAGCCACCTTTGGAAACACTTAACAGCACAGGACATCACAGGCTTCAGGAAACTAAACTCCCACCCACTTCGGGAAGGTCTAGCTGGCTTGACCAAGCAGGTTAATATGCTTCTAGAAAACTTTGCATCTTCTGATTACCACCTCCCTTTTCCTCACTACCCCAGTTAAAAGACCTAAAACCTCTCTTTGGTGAGAGCATACCATGTATTGGTCACCGATAGGCTGCAATTCTAGAGTAATCCAAAGGGAAGTATGCTGTTCTGCTATAATATAATATATATATATAGCTCTCTCTATATATAATATATATAATATATAGCTATAATTTATTCTGCTATAATATATTCTTATAGGGAAGAGAGAGCCATGTTTATACGCTCATGCAGAACAAGCCATGCTCCAGAAACACTACGCTGCACATAACACTTGCATCTCGCTGACAAGAGAATCCTTACTGCAGATTCACCCAGGTTATTCTTCACTCTTCAGCCAGTCCTTCTAATCTGGGACACCTCCCCCAGAGCTGAAGGCCAGATGAAGCTTTCAGGTGTATTCTCAAAGCACAGACCTACACAGTCAAACCTACTGCTTTGATGCACGTAGAAAAGTGGATGCAAAAAGCCACAACATAATTATCTTGAGGGAGCTTACCACGTTTTCTCCTTCCATTCAAATCAGTAAAACTGTTAACAGCTCATGTAATTTCCAAGGCAAAAATGTTGCTGCATTATACTACTAACATACCAGAAATCAAAAATGGTTCTAGAATATGTTAACTTCTGCAGCTAAACTTAATGGCAGTTGTAAGTGCTATGTGTATAAAGCCAGGCGCGATTTTACAGCCAGCTTCCTTGAATTTTTTAAGACTAAAGGAGCTGAAGCTTACCCATTAAATACCACTGTGCACTAGTTATTTACTATAAATAAAAGCACTACTGCATAGCAGAAATTAAACTACTGCCTGTGAAATTTGACAGCATCTCCCCTTTCAATCTGTAAGAAGTCTCCTAATTCTGTTTCACAACACGACTGTTTTTCCCAAGAAAAAGGCAGCCTTAGCCTGGGATATAAAAGGTTCTTCCAAAACTTACTGTAGCATTCACACTAGAAGCAAAGCTCCATCACAAGTTTAAGTTTCTACACTGAAGACAATTGGCAGACCAAGAAAATAAAAATCTTACCGCTGCATCAACGTTAGCAGGAGAATCACCATTGGGATCTGCCAGCATAGAAATAACACTAATCATTATAGTTTCCACTGTGTGAATGGGAAGCCAGCGTTCCTCAGGTTTTTCATAACCATATTTGTCTTCTCCAGGCTCATGAAGAATTGAAATGCAGACATCCCCATTCTTGTCAACTACAAAACAGAACAAGGCATATTTCAGTAATGAACAACACACTGGCATTTCTTCAGGACGGTTATGGAACTGTTACTCTTCACTCCAGCGAGTCTGAAAATGCACTGAAGACACTTTACAAAAACGGAAAGTCGTTAACTATTACAGAACAGAGTGCAATCTGTAATTAATGGGGCTTGCTGGAAGTCTGTTATTCCGCCTGGACTTCTGGCAGAGAGGAAAAAATTTCTGACACCATGTTGCAACTTTCGAGACTATTTACACAGGCTTCCACTAAAGCTTTTTCTGTTAAGTTCAAGCTAGATATCGACTATTTTCCACAGCAACAGCTGGATATTACTGTAATATATTGGAATATGATTTAAGCTGCTAGAATTAGAAACTGCCTGAAATTCTGAGGTTTCCAACCATCAAAATCCTCTCTCCATCCCTTATGGGAGAACTGTCCTGGTCTCCTCCCAGCCTTCATAATGACTTGAGAAACTGAAGAGCATTCTTCCATCCCAATGAAAGCCTTCTTCCATTTTATTTTACCTTCCCACCTACGTCCAGCAGCAAGTGAAACATTAGGAGTCTTCTTTGAAGTGACTAAAAGATGCTGGTATTTCCTTTCATGATTCACTGGAAAAGGACAAACTTGGCATTCCATATTGAACTGCCAAATTAATAATAGTAAGATGAAATATTTGAAGGTATAAAAAAAGGCAGCTATACAAGTCAAGTTCCTCCTCAGACCAGAATTTTACACATAGCAAAAATCAAAAATATCCCTGAACAGTTCCCAAGAATTTGAGATGCTACCTTCAGTAGCTTCTAAATATATTTTAGGAGCAGTCTCTCGAAGCAGCACTATTAAAAACTCTGCCGTGGTTAATAGTTTTTTATGAAGTGAGGATAGCAAAGTAAATGCACAGTTCCATATTTTTAACATTAACAAACGTATCCATTTGTCTTCACCACATTTTAGTTCAATTGCAAAAAGAAATTGAAACTTTGACATTTCTTACCATTCGGATGCCAGATTTCTGTGATGAATTTCATTTTTGGCGGCCTCAGTGGGTAGTCTTTTGGAAAAGTAAGATGAGCCTTGAAAACACCACCTTCACTGGGGAATCAAAAATATCTTAGTAGAGTTTCCTGTAAGCTTAAGCTGAAGACTGGAACTGACTGATGTATCATAAGCTCTAAGTTTACCACACACCCCCCGAGCTTAGCATCATTTAGTAATTAATAGCACCGTCATTTCCAGCTGCAATGCAAAGAGTTTCTAGGCTGAGAAGATACTTTTGAAAGACACGGTGCTGGGGAACTGGCAGTATCTTTTTTAGAATTAGGATGATGTTTCAGAGGTTGAAAAAAAAAACAAAAACAAACAAAAAACCACATACACTGCCCCTACCCCCTCCCAAGAAAAAAAATTGCCACGGAATTCGCCACCTGGTATTACATCTTACATCTTTCCTCCCAGTACAGTTATTAACAGGAAAAAAAATATAGTATTGCCAATAACTCCCTTTCTCAAGTACAGTCCAGCAGATACCTGTTTGTTTTCGTCCTTCAGACACCTCAGCCCTAATTTCTGGACATCAACCTGCAGCAATGAGCCTCAGTGAAGTTACCAAGCTTCAGAGCTGTGCCTACAGCATTACTTTACTAAGCTACAGGGGCTCAGACATGACAGTGAGGTGTCTGTATGAGTTACCCACCAAACTGGAAAGCAATAATAAACAAGAGACATTCAGTTTTTACGTGGAGTTACAGACCTGTATTTAACTACAGTAACTGTTCATTGCTTTATGGTTTGGGTTTTTGGGTTATTCTCTCTTCTCTAAATAACTGGTGCTCAATAGAGTTAAATCCAGCTGGTGGCCGGTCACAAGTGGTATTCCTCAAGGCTCAGTATTGGGGCCATTTCTGTTTAATATCTTTACTGATGAAGTTGATAAGGATATAGACAGCACCATCAGTAGGTTTCCAGATGACACCAAGTTGGGTGGGAGTGTTGATCTGCATGAGGGCAGGGAAGCTCTGCAGAGGGACTGGCATAGATTGGATGGATGGGCCAATGGCATGGCATGGGTTTCAACAAGGCCAGGTGCCAGGTCCTGCACTTGGGCCATACCAACCCCATGGATGGCTACAGGCTTGGGGCAGTGTGGCTGGAGCTGCCTGGCAGAAAAGGACCTGGGGGTGCTGGTTGACAAGCAGCTGAACATGAGCCAGCAGTGTGCCCAAGAAGGCCAAGGGCATCCTGTGACCAGCAGAAGTGGGGAGGCGATTGTCCTTCTGTGCTCAGCACTGGTAAGGCCACCCTTTGAATGAGGCCACCACTTGAATCTTGTGTCCAGTTCTGGGCACCTCAACACAAGAGAGATCTGGAGGGGCTGGAGCGAGTGCAGAGGAGGGACACGGAGCTGGGGAAGGGCCTGGAGAATCAATCTTATGGAGAGCGATTGAGGGAGCTGGGACTGTTTAGTGTGAGGAAGAGGAGGCTGAGGGGAGACCTCATCACTCTCTACAGCTGCTTGAAAGGACATTGTGGAGAGGTTGGTGCTGGTCTCTTCTCACAGGGAATTAGCGATAGAAGGAGAGGGAATGGCTTCAAGCTGCAGCAGGGTAGGGTTAGGCTGGACATTAGGAAAGAATTCTTCCCATCAGGAGTGGTCAGAGCCTGGAATGGGCTGCCCAGGGAGGGGGTGGAGTCCCCATCCCTGACTCTGTTTCAGAGTCAATGAGATGTGGTGTTGAGGGATCTGGTGTAGGGGAGAACTTTGTAGAGTGGGGCTGATGGTTGGACTCAATGATCCCAATGGTCTCTTCCAAACAAGATGATTCTATGATTCTATAATTAGGTTTCAATACTACAAAACTTTAAGTAAGTAAAGACAAAGTAGGTGATCAACTGAGTAACCTCAAGATATACAAGTCCGTGGAACCTTATGAAATACATCCCAGAGTCCTGAAGGAACTGACTGATGTAGTTGCCAAGCCACTTTCCATGATATTTGAAAAGTCACGGCAGTGAGGTGCAGTCCCTGTGGACTGGAAGAAAGGAAACATCACACCCATATTAAAAGGGTAGCTAGGACCACCCTGGGAACTCTTAACCGGTCACCCTCACCTCCGTGCCTGGGAAGATCATGGAACAGATCCTTCTAGATGCCATGTTTGGGCACAGAGGACAGGGAGGTGATTCAGGACAGACAGCATGGCTTTACTAGGGGCAGGTCCTGCCTGACTAATCTAGTGGCCTTCTATGATTGGGTGACAATGTTGGTAGATAAGGGACGACCTATGGATGTGATCTATCTGGACCTCTGTAAGGCTTTTGACATGGTCCCCCACAACATCCTGCTTGCCAGTTGGAGGGATATGGGTTTGATGGGTGGACTGTTCAGTGGAAAAGGAACTGGCTGGATGGTCACAACCAGAGGGTGCTACGCAATGGCTTGAGGGACCTGAATAGGCTGGAGAGGTGGGCCAAGGTGAACCTCATGAGGTTCAACAAGAACAAGTGCAGAGTTCTGCACCTGGGCCAGAAAATCCTCTCTCTCAATACAGACCAGGGGATGAGGTGTTAGAAAGTAGCCCTGAGGAAAGGGACTTGGGGGTGCTGATGAAGAAGCTGGCTATGAGCAGGCAGTGCCTACTGCAAGTGCCTACTTGCAGCCCAGAAGGCCAATCCCACCCTGGGCTGCATCAAAAGGTGCGTTGCCAGCAGATCCAGAGAAGGGATTCTGCCACTTTGCTCTGCTCCGGTGACACCTCACCTGGAGTCCTGTGTGCAGGTCTGGAGCCCTCAAGAGAGGAAGGACACAGACCTGATGGAGCGGATCCAGAGGAGGGCCACCAAAATGCTCAGGGGGTTGGAGCACCTTTGCTGTGAGTACAGGCTGAGGGAGCTGGGGTTGTTCAGCCTGGAGAAGAGGAGGCTCCGGGGAGACCTCAGAGCAGCCTTCCAGTACCTGAAGGGGCTACAGGAAGGCTGGGGAGGGTCTGTTTACAAAGGCCTGCAGGGACAGGACAAGGGGCAATGGCTTCAAGCTGGAGAAGAGCAGATGTAGATTGGATATGAGGAATAGGTTCTTTACTCTGAGGGTGGTGGGACACTGGGACAGGTTTGCCCAGGGAGGTGGTTGAGGCCCCTTCCCTGGAGATCTTCAAGGGGAGGCTGTAGGATGCCCTGGGCATCCTGGTCTAGTTGGAGGTGTTCCTGCTGACGATGGGGAGGTCAGACTAGATGACCCTAGAGGTCCCTTCTGGCCTGGACCATTCTATAATTCTATTAATACCTGGGAGCAGTCCCTTTTGAAAAATGTGAAGCCTATATTAAATGTGGAACTTTAAAGAAGGAATATTTCACTGTAACATTTGTCTTGTTACTGTCATTTCTTGCAATTGAAGTTTGTAACAAAATTTGTAAGTTGCAAAGGCAGATATTACAAAAATTGGAATACCCCCAAAAGAAGGCAGCACAAGACATGCAGTACAACAATCTACTCAGTAGCCACACAGACAAAAGCATTGGTGTAGAAGAGACAAAGCTGTTTAGCGCAGGGTTTGGGGTTTTTTTCTGTATTTGTAGAAGAGTAGGAGCCGGTATCCAGAGCCCACAGGCTACTGAGAAAATAACAAGTTCTTCCACCACTAGCTGAAGATGTGCAATTCTAGCAAGTGTTTAAAAAAAAACAAAACCAAAAAAACCCAAACAAACCACCCAACCCACAAAAACCCCCAAAATCACTAGATTTAAGTGACTTGGCTCTTAAAATAAAGGAGCTGAGGGGAGCTGTACCCAAAGCACTCATTTTCCACAAGTTTTAGACATGGCAGACAGTTTCCAAAGAATTCTTGGCCCTGGAAAGAGTAAGAATTCCAGAAACACTGGCTGGTTTATTATCCATACTAGTCAAGACAAAGGAGAGTTACATTACATTTGTTGATAGCCCCAAAGCAGTTAAGTCCTTTCTTTCAAAGCGAAAAAGTTCTTCTTTCCCTTCTTAAAGGAGCGGCTCCTAAGGCTGTAGGACATACCTGGCTGCTCCTCAACTCAGTATAAATGCAGCTCTTTAATCATATACATGTTAGAAACCGGTGAACGAAGCACAGCTATCCATTAAGGGCTATGAGTTCCTGGTAAAGGGATCTCTTGTCAGCAGAGTCAAGCACCGAGTCTAAAGTCTTTTTAGGTAACCTCAGACTAAATAAAGTGGGGCCAGGAATGGAACTGAAGTTTGAAAACTTCCAGCCACCTGGTTAAAGCGAAGCTATTATGTTCTATTGTCATCATAAAATGGACCAAGGATGAAGGATTCAGTTTAATGCTACCTTGAGAAGCAGCAGCTAAGGACTGGAAGAGAAGAAAGCTTTTGTCTAAAAAGCTTCAAAATAAGCTCAGCACCTTATTGAAGCAGGGGGGAAATGCTATTGCAATTTTTAACATAGGAGGTTCAATTAGAAGCAGAATTTCTTTACTGACAGTATTTATGAAACGACCATGAGAATATAATGGAACCACTATAAAACTGTTCAAAAGAGGTCAACAAAAGCTGGAGAATTCATCTCATGCAAGACTTGAGAATCACAAGGTAGAGAGCTGGACAAAAAGCAAAGCAATTCAATTACTGTCCTAAAGTACTTATTCAGAAGTCTGCAGACAGGGGTATACAGCAACTTCACGATGGAACTAAAACTGACCTCAGGTAAATGTCACTAGCCTTTCTGTATCAGTAATTTATCCCTGGAACGGCTTAATAAAGGAGAACAGAGTTCATCTTCAAGAGCTACACTTTAAACTGACCTCTTCTGGGCACAGAACCTTTTCCCAGGAGCTAGAAGAGATGAGCATATATAACTCCTATGAGAAAGGGAAACTGTTCTTTCAATTAGCCAGAGCTTTTTTTAATTTTTTAAGATGACAAAACAAACCCAAGCCACACTGCATGTGCCAGAGTGCTTCAGGTATATAGCTGCGAAAAGCACAGTGAACTTAAAGTCCAGGAAAAGAAGTTACTATATGAACTGCATCGTTTTGGGTTCAAATGTGAATTTAAGAACCCAGCCCTCAGGATGAAGATGTAAGCTTTTTGAAGCTTGCCATGTAAAGTTCACCAACAATTCAAATTTGATCAACACCGAGTTACTTTTAAGTTATACTAGAAACTTCTCCCACCTCAAACTGACAGGACTTGAGGCTAATTCTATCATCTGCTGCAGTTTCCCCAACGACATCCCTCTTGAATATTTTCCTACAATTATCAGCATGAAGTTGTAATGGTTTAAAAGTGTACTATCAGCTCAACTAGAGCCTCACTGCAGTAACAGCAAGTAGTGCATTATAACTGCCTTAAATGCATCTGAAAACAGACGCTGTCTCTAACTATAGTCTACACTTTCTCATTTCTACACAAGTACAAAGGGATCAGTGTTGCATTTTCCCGGGGGAGCAAAGCAGTTTAGAACCTCTATATAGGAAATTCAGCTATTTACAGGTATTTTACTAGCAACAGAACAACACTACCTGACTTAGGATGAAGATTTAGGTTAACGTCGACTCACTTAGACCAAACTAGAACTAGTAAACCCAAGTTCACTTAAGTTTCTGTATAAGTATCAGTACTTACTATAGTGTATCTGGAGGACCAATAATAAGGACTTCCCATCGATAAAGATCATTGTCATCTATTAAGCCCGCTGAAAAGCCTTCCACTGGATTTTTGTTGAGCTCTGTGTAGGAAAAAGAATTTAAGAGTGACTTTAGGTGTCTGATACACATTAGCTGGTTTTGCTCATGCCTCTATACATGACCAAAAAAACCCCATAACTTTCAGTGATTTGGCGCCTACTGATGGACTTACGGCCTGGGCGAGTGTCCTCAGCTCCCTGGCACAACGGCACAAGATCCATAGTCTGACTCTAAAACTATCTAAAGCACATGGTGAGCAGAACAGCCAAAATAACTCAGAAGTGTGGAACATGGTCTCCTAAACTAGGTACCGATAGGTGCATGTGCAAGTCAGAAGACAGATTTTCTACTAATAGAAAAGCCATACTGCTTTATAAGAACCCAGAGGAGCCAGATTAAACTAAAGTCTATCTCTAACTCTAGAAATTGTTTACAGAAGAACAAAGTCACACTGTTTTTATTTTAAACATCCTACTTCCCATAAATTATTTTTTTCTGAATTGGAAAACATTTGAGACCTGTGCCAAGTGCGTTCTAGAGATGATTTACTACATTATGAACTGCTAGAAGAGAGCACAGAAGACAAGCTGTTGCACTGTTAAGGTTTTGAGGGTTTTTTTGGTTTTTTTTTTTGTTTCAGTTTTATCCACTAGTTGATAAGCAGTACGGGATTCCCAGTTTATGCTACTTCATATAGTTACAGCCAGATAGAAAGCTTATCTGGAAATAGCTGTGCAGAGTCAGACCTAGACACGAGGGGAATACCACCACCTCTGAACCAACAGCTTTGGGTCAAAAACTAATTTAAATGCCATATTGATGCCAGATTGAAATTCTTGATCGAGCACTCCCAAAAGTACATGGAAAGGCCTGATGCATTTTGGGTACTTGGGACAGGGGAAGGGGGGAAAAAGTACTTCCTTCAACTGGTCAGTCATTTCTATATTAAGTTAGGGATTTTTTTATATTTTTTTTTATAGTTGCTACTGCACTTATTTAAAATCCTGTCAGACATTATACAGCCCTCATTGTATTCTACAGTAGTTACTCTGTGTTCCTCCTTTGTAAACCCAGTAGCTGCGTTTTGTTTTTATTTCTAGGCATTACAGACTTAAATTCAGAGATCCTTATAATGCCTCAGGTACATGCAGAAGAACTTCCAAGCAAGAACCTCATTCCTCTATGGAGACAAAGCTACCATTAAGTCCAAACTGGTTTGCCCATAAGCTTGCAGTCACTGTTTACAAGTTTTTAACTATATAAAGCACAGTTAAAAAAATACAAGAAGAATCAATTCAAGCCCTACACAGGACAGTCCGAGTCCACATGAGGAAAAGAAAATGCTCAGCTCACATGAAGGACTGAGGTTGAAGAGGTAGATAGCAGGGATACCAGCTTTGGCCATTGGTAACTCCAAGTCAAATTTATCCACATTAAAATCCCAGGACATGTATTGGAAAGGCTTTTCTTCGAAGCTACTCAGCAGGGGTTTAGTCAACAGATGAGGTCAACCACTCAACTCTCCAAGATGCAGGACACAGACTTAGGTATTGAACTAAGTTATCTTTTCAAGACAGTGCCCAGAATGGAAGGTAATATCACAGTCTATTTAACCATGATACAAACTTCAAAACCCGAGAAACTACAGCACGGCCACACCTCCACTAAGCAGACCGGTTTTCACCCTCTGTCCTCTAACAGACTGTGGGCTTCACTAACAGTTGGTGAAAGGCTCAGAGAGACCAGGTAAGTGTCTTACAAAATAAGGATTTACCAGTCCCTTACTACCTCCCTACTACACAGACATTTCTCCAGCATCAGACATGATGAGAAGTTCCACCACGTTAGCAGTTGAATGCAACCTGGTTTTTTATAATGTCCTGTGTGAAAAAAAAATGCCAATTGCTCATGTAAGAAAAGCCACCTCCACTCAGGACACTGAAGTAATCTTTTCAGGTATTATATTAGTATTGTAATAACAAGTGTGTGGCATAAATACAGAACTCAACAGAAAGAGTGCAAATGTTAGATTTGAATATCCCACCTTAACACTTTCAAACTTGAATGTAAGCCTCAAAACCCCAAGTTCCCTCACTTCTGCATTTCCACAGGGAGCAAGCAGTTTATTTCAAGTTCCATGCAAACTGCTGTAAGTCAAGCTGCTCACATTCACCTTCCTTATTGGTTGCTAGTAATCACTTCTTACTGGTAACACTGAACAAGCCTGCTAGAAGTTAAGACTCCTGAAAATTCAGCATACCTCTCTATCCAAACATGCCACACTACTTCCGAGTCCAACATACACCTTTTCTTCTCCATTTCTTCATTTGTGCTATTTCCACTTCTTTTTCAATCTGCCTCAGCTACCAGAAAAAATTTTGTCCTTAAGTCCTTTGAAACGTTTTTCATGTAGTTGTTTCCAGTAAAAGTCAGCTCTTGCACTCCAACCTAAAGACCTTACCTAAGACCTCGCAGCACTATATCGCAACAGGTCTTGTGAGCAGCAGTAAAACTGCTGGATGCCAGCTCTTGTAATGCAGAAAAATCTGAACTGTACAAAGGGGACCCATTGACAAAAATATTTAGTTAAAAAAATTTGCTTAGGGGATGCTGCCTGTAAAGCAAATTATGATGATATTTCTTTTACAGGAGGTGGCATCAGTCTCTGCTCGTACAAGGTTCTCCCTTCCCTTCCAAGGCAGCAATACTGAGGCACAGCTCAAATCGCTCCTATTTGCACAAAGACATTGAGGTAAAACCACGGATATGAACTCAGGCACTTCTCCACTAGAGGTATATATAATTACCATAGGCAATTTTAAATCAGCGTTCCCCATGCAGGTTATTTATGCTAAACTGCACATCAACTAACGGCTGGTTGGCAGACAAAAAAGGAAATGTCAGGAAAGTTTTGCACTGGGACATGAAAAACATCCTCCTTGGCTGCTTTACCACAGATAGCTGAGAACTGCTACTCATTAAAACCTGCTGAAGCCTAGGGCTTGTTTGGTATTGGTTTTCCCCCCTGGATATGCAGCCAATACTGCCTATCAGAGGAGTTAACTTGTAAATCCCACCAACCTCTCCGTGGGTTAAGACTCACACTCTTGCTAAATCCATGCACCAACCTCCCAAGGGAATAGCAATGCCGCTCTGGCAAGGAAGGAACACACACAGGCACCGGGCTCACAGCCGGAGGAGTCAGCTGCCAGGCAGAGGGACCTCTGCCCACCAGCCAGAGCCTCTGGTGACACTGACACTGCACTCAAGAAAATGAGGCACCTGTTCCCCACATCTGTCATTCCCCACCAACCCCAGCAGTTAACTGCTTGCAGCCTGAACAAGAGTTTTCTGAGACAAACACATGGAAGTTGAAAATGCCCCATAAAGCAAAGGACAGCAATAGAAGGAGAGGGAATGGCTGCAAGCTGCAGGAAAAAAAATTTCCCAGAGTGGTCAGACCCTTGGAATGGGCTGCCCAGGGAGGGGGTGGAGTCCCCATTGCTGGATGCGTTTCAGAGTCCATTAGATGTGGTGTTGAGGGATCTGGTATAGGGGAGAACTTTGTAGAGTGGGGCTGATGGTTGGACTCCATGATCCCAAGGGTCTCTTCCAACCTGAACGATTCCATGATTCCATTCCTTCTCCCAGCCAGGGAGAGGGAACAGGCCCTTGGTGCAGGTCCTCCACAAAGCCCTGTTGAAGAGCTGGCCTACAAGTCCTGGAGAAGCAGAGAAGTCAGACACCTATGAAGAATATAATCTCTCAGTGTTATTTTTTCAACACTTAGTTTTCCTTGTGAGATTTCTTATCTAGCTAAAGATATCTTCTACTTTTAAAATGTAAATGAGTGCACATTTTTGTCATGTCCGTGCCTGAATAAGTGAGATTTACTTGCTACTATGTATTACACACTATAGCATGTCTCTGTTTAATATGAAGTTCTTACCCCAAAGGGGAAGAGGAAAGAAAAAAACAAAAACCAAACCTAAGAGTCTAGAGGCAGTTTCAGGTAGAGCCCTTTCCAGCTGAGGCAGCAGCTGACAGCCAAATCAAAAGCAGCACAGGCCTGGAGAGCCACCAAGCAGGAACACACCAGTGAAAGAGTCCCATGGCCACCTATAAATTAGGCATTCAATCCCTTTTATCCCAGTCTTGAACCCGTACCTGATTTGTGAGGTGAGGAAATCTACAGGCCTATAATCCAACAGAATTGTTTAAGTCCAGAACTGACTCTAAGGACTAATCCTCATCTCCCATGTGATCTACCACCACAACCTACTGCTCCTTTAGGTCTTACTAAAGCAGAACGTTGCCTTAAACGTGAGCCAACAGCACCGCAAGTTCTGCTTCCAGTCTCAGTGTTTAGTTGACACCGAACTACTGATGTTCCTGCACTGGGTACAAATGCCTTTATGTAAACCTAGAGACTTTCGCCAATCCCAAAGCAAAACAGCGTCAACAAAAATGACTAAGCAGAAAGAGCCCCATGGCTACACGCAGCAGCTATGTATGGCATCCCGACTCTTCAGCTTGATGTTTCACCCAGCCAGCCACTGCACACAAACTTCTCAGTAGTTTAAGCCACGTTACAGTACAAAGCTTTCAAAAATATAAGCTTCCACATGATTTTTAAAAGCAGCCCCTTTATTAAGGTACACCGTGGTTGAGTTTTGTGCAGCCAGTGGATTGAGCACAGCACAAAACCAGAGAGTGGACAGCCCAAGTCCTAACTGAGGTTCTGGAGAAGCTGAACAACCAGAGCTTTACATTTCCTATACATTAGGCTTGGTTTTGCTTGGTTGCTTTTTCTGAGTCTCAGCACAAGTTCAGGAGCTTCCAACAACAGTAGACTGAAAATTCCTGTTCTAGACCTCTTTCCCATATCCAGAGCTGTGACTTCCATGTAGTTTCATTACTTAACTGAGGTCACCTATGATTTCCACAACTTTCCTTTCTGCCTGCACATCCAGCTGCAAGTCTCTGATTCTAGATCAGGGCTGAGATAATCAAAGTAACTTGATCTGCTTGCACAGATGCATTCCCAGAGCTCTCCTTATTTCTACTTTTATCATGTTCTGTCTTGCTCCACAAGCTCATCCAGGAAGTTCAGATAAAACATAGCATGTGATAGGCACACACTTGTGGTAGCCACTTTGGCAGCGACAAATAAGATAGCAATTAAAATGGAACAGTTTTAGTCTCAGAAGGACATTGTAATTATTTGAGACTGAAGCAGTAAAGACAAACCTGTCTTAAGGAGAACCTGGCAACTAACTAATTTCCAGTGCTCAGTGCGTCACCCCATTAACAAGGGCAGCATTCTACAAATCTCATTTATAGGGAGGGTTATATAGTTGGTGTTAACAGCTATGTTGCTCACAGAGATCATCTCAGCATGGCACTAGACAGCTTTATGAGCTACTGCACCAACGTACTTCACTTGGCCATCTCCTCACTTCTATCTGTAGAGCTTCCTGAGGATTTTTACAGTAAGGCAGGTTTTGGAAGGATGGAGGATAAGGCGGGGGGAGTTGTGTTTGATTTTTGGTTTTACTCCTGACCAGCTTCCTAGCCAGGGCCACAGCTCAGCTCTGTGAAGAAGAGGACAGCAGCACTAGCCCACAGTGAAGAGGCAGAAGCTCCTGTAACTGCCATTGCGGATTAAGGTTATAGTACCAAAGAAACTGGACTAGATAAAAACTGGAATTATTATACTAGTAAGGAGTCATGTTATTCTAGACATAAGCCAAGAATAAGGTTTCTTGTGCATGTTCTATAGTTCACGTGAGTTGTGGCAATCCTGAAGACAGACAATTAAAAGTTCGGGTAAGCTATTTAGCTGAAAACTGACTCTTAGCACACTATCTAGAAGTTTCGAGGTCCTGGGTGCTGTCTTGGTTCTTAAGGAGTTCCCCATACTCCCTCAAGTCCATGGAGGTGGCCCCCGATAGACATTATCGATGCTCATTTAGACATCTGTCTCAACTTCTAAGTCATAAAGCCATCTCGCTCAGGCCCCAGCTACCGATGTGTCCTGGCTTACCAGTTACTCAGCCCATGAGCTGTTCCCATGCACCATTTTACCAGAGTTGCAATGACAGCCAAGGAGAAAGATGACCTATTTTGAAACATTCTCTTTCTGTAGCACTCACTTTTCATACATAGAAGCCTTCTGTTCACACACAATCAAACCAGTCCCTTTCCAACATCCTACACATACCATGCAGAAGGAAGGCCTCTTTCCCCCTGATGTGTTTTCTGTTAAGAAAACGTCTGCGACTCAGTAACTTAAGCAACTGCAGAGCACAGCGTGCCTAAGCCCACAGCTCCTTCTCTCAAGATGGTGGCGTTCCAGTTACTTTCCTGTCCAATTCACTTTCCACAGAACACTGGAAATACAAAACAAACTGATGAAAACCTTTGAATTCCATGGTACTGTTTCAAGTTTTGAAGTAGTCCTGCTTCCAGAACCGAGTTACACAGCAGCTTAGAATATATGTTTAAATTAATAACAATCATGCATTTTCAGCGGAAATGGAGATAAACTGTTTCCTGAAGAGTCCTCTTCAGCTACACTCCTTGAAGCCTGATGTGATGCACTACACAGCATCATCTAACAGCTACATCATCCAGGATAAAATGGGGGTTAAACGAGTCTGTTAAAAAAACTGGTTTCTAGAAAGGTCTGAATTTTGGGGGAAGTGGTACAAGGAAGAGAAGAACAATGATAGTCAAAATAATTGAAGAACCCCCAATTCTGAAGTCCACACCTGACAGGAATCAAATACCTCATCAGGAAACATTCAGTGATTTGCCCATAGTGTCAACTGCAGCTCAGGGCCACATTCCTCTATCACACACAGCGTAACAGAAACACCACCTTCTTTTTCTCCTCCTCAGTGTCCAATGATGTTTCCACTCTTGAGTCAGACAAGCGGGTAGGCAGGCACAAGCATCTGCCTGTATTTCAGATTGTCACCCTCAGCAGCAGCAGCATTCAACAGCATTCAATATCAGGATAAGTAGTTCCTGAGACTCCATTACTACCTCATCCCAAAGCAGATGTCAAAAACAAGTCAGATGAATTACACTCTATACACACTTATTTCTCTCACTCACAAAGGAGCCTACAGAGCTTCAGATGTCTATGCATCTAACTGCTGGAATTTGACAAGTGTCATCCTAGGTGCCAGTCGCGTTACTGTAGTTGAGTTTAACTTGGGCAGCAGGAAGAGTTAACTGACTCTCTAACAGCTGTTTGCAAATTACCAGACTAAAGCTACAAAAAATTTCCATCCAAGTGTTTTCTGAGCACTCATATACATGGCTGACCAGAGCTAAGAGCTCTGGGATGTGTGTGGTTTACATACCAGAATAGAACACACTTCTTAGGAAATCCACTAGAAAGCGTGTATCACAAGACTGCCATAGGGAGATGTCAACATCTGAAGAGCTCATCGGGAGCCACCTTCTTCATATGCATAAGTTGTTGTTCAAGTCAAGGACACTTTTCCAGCTTGTTTTCTCACTTGCTTACAATACAAATAACAGGTCTGCATATTCTAACTGGAACTACACTATTACTCAGAATTGTTTTAAGACATTTTTCTAAATGACTCCTGAGAGCATTACCTTTTATATCAGCACTGAGTGCAAGCCAACTGACCAAACCTGCCAGTTTACATACTAGGTAATGTGATCACTGCAGGGAAGGAGGTTTCCCTTAACAAGTGTAACACACAGAGTGACTGTATGTGGAAAAACTTTACAAAAGGTTGCTATCAAAAAGCCTTCACTATTATTCCAAACATGTCCAAGCACTGCTAACGTTCATGCCCAGGATAGCAGTTACTTTTATAGAATCCTACTTCATTTAGATTGCTATACGTAGTGTTCTTACAGGGTCTGGATATCTGATTTCTGTTCCAGTTGATATGCCTTGGACCTGAGAACAGGAAGGAGAAGCAAATATGAACATTTATGTTCGCTGGGTAGTCTAAAGCTAGATTCCGTAAGTGAAAGATCTTGCCAAGACCAGTCTACTGACAGATACCCATGCACCACTGAAAACTCAAGCAGGTGCAGCACGGTGATAGCACAGGCCTGCATGTGAAGTGTCACCCAGATTCTGTTCCCATACGTTGGGACAAGCAGCAGACTGTGCGAGTTTCAAGAGTCACATGCCCCCCTCTTCACCCAAGCCACCTGCCCTTCTGTCTCCAGGCATCTAAATACACACTCATTTTAGTATTTGGTTCGTTTATACTTTCAGAACAGCAGCTACCTTGCAGTTCAGATCCACTTCATTAGAGCTGGAAACAAAATGATGTGTTTTATTTAATTCTGCCACGCTGTTCTAACACCAAAGCTTGAAGATTGCTTGTGCTTAAAGACTTCAAAAAGCCCAGCCTTACAGGTGGTAAAAACGAACATCTAGATCAAAACAGAGGCAGCATTGAACCTCTAATTAAACCTTTACAGAAAATTTAGCAGAATGCCTATTAGGGGCAAACAAGTTTTACCTTACTTTCAAACTGGTTAGAATAAGGCTTTGGGGGAAGAGAAAAAACACAGCAACTTGCACCAATACTAACCACAAAGGGAACAAATAATGTTACCTTAGTTGAATATGCACAGGCTGTTCTGTCTTCCTTTGCATTAACAAAAAATTAAAAATTGGACATTCAGAAGAGTCAAGGCAGCTTCAGTTATAATCACAACACGTGGCTTCATCTGAGGACTATTCACTCTACTTGATTTGTCCCAGATCAGTTTCTCTTAAACCCCCCAAAAAACCCCAAACCAAACCCCAAACAGATATTTATAGCAAAACAACAGATTCTTATAGCTTACTTTTTTGTAGGAGACAGCTCTTTAGTATTAAAGTTGGAATCATGATCAGTCACTCAAGGCAAGGTATTTCAGTGGGGTTTGGGCGATTTAACATCTCAAAATAAAGATCTTGTCAATAAAGCAGGAATACTTGGAATGCAAGTATTTTCCCAATAGGCATTAACTTGCTCCTTATTTTGTAGGGTCTCCAGCAGCATTCTCCCATTCTGCTGCTCTCTAACAGAAGAGACCAAAGTCACTTTAGTGCCAGACCCAGATACAACCGTGCTTTGGTGTAACTTACAACTCCTTGTCTGGGGGGAGCAGAGGAGGAAAAAAATCATCATTTATGGAAAGCTTGGTTCTTTCCCTGAAGGATTAGTAAGCAACCTAGCCAGAGCCAAC
Source organism: Jacana jacana (assembly GCA_013400555.1). NCBI lineage: Eukaryota > Metazoa > Chordata > Aves > Charadriiformes > Jacanidae > Jacana > Jacana jacana. Next base: position 13,708 of record VZTM01030360.1, on the reverse strand, counting down.
TGGCTGTGACTACAGCTGCCCCATCAAGGGGTAAGGTTTATGAAGCAGGTTGATACTGCTTCATCCTGTTCGAGCAAGTGGTTGAGTCATCAAGCCCCTCCATTCTGAGGTTTAGCTAAACCTCACTTTCCAGAGCTGTGAGCATCCCTGAATTTTTGCTCATGTGACTGTTTTCATAAATACTCTTTTCTTCAAAGAGACAGAATTCAGCTTCTTCCTGCAAAACTAACATATGCAGCTAGTAAAGTTTGCCACAAGTCACATCCCTTACGTTATTTGCAGTGCAAGAAAAATCCAGGCTGCTAGTACTGCTCAGACTCTAGTCACTGCGACAAGACATGTGTGTTAGCACTGATATTATCTATAAAGTCAGCATGAGCAAGGCAGCTTTAATGCTTCTGTCAACACATACTCACAAGAAACAGGATTATCTTATCTGCTATAATGGGGCGCTACATTGCAAGTGTGTTGAGTGGTACACACATGCTGTATGTACCTAAGCATCCCAAAAAACATCACAGCAGCGAAGACTGGTTATCTAAAAAATATGAAAGAATCCTTTAAAAAAAAAAATCCTTTTAGAAAAAAGGAAGTAGAGGCGGTTGTAGCATTTTAAGTGATCCTGAAGTTAAGTTTGACACCTACAGGACCTTGGAGCCTTAACTACTCAGGATAATAGAGAGTATTACTGGTCGTACAAAAAAACCTCTCCAAGGAAGCTAACAACCAGACCAGAGTGACACTCAAATGATCACCTTGCAGACAAATCCCCTGTAAGCCAGTAAACAGCCAGTACTAAACTGTAAGCAGAGGCTTCTTATACCACCAGCCACCCAAGGGACAGACCATCTCAGCTTCAATCTGTAAAGTGAACTTAAATTCCCTAATTCCATCAGAATTCACTCAAATATTTTAAAAGTAAATCCTGTACAGTTGCCAGAAATTCAACTAGTTCAACACTACAGTACAAGATTTTTCCACTCAAAGTTAAAATCATTGAACTGTCACATTAAGTATTTAATACAGTTTCCCAACTTGTTAATTTTTAATTACACATTTTTACTTTGAAATAGGAGCTGTAAACACTTTAATTTGAAATAATGCCATGTTTCTCATGTTTGAGAACAATATTAGTGTGGGTTTTTTGGAATCCCAAGTTGGAGAGTATTTACAACACAATACAACGTCAGCCAACAAGGGCGGGGTTAGTCCCCTGTTTCAGTGATCCGTGTTTATGTTAAAGAGGACTCACACTTCTGGTTCCACTGTGCACTGATTTAACTGCATCCCCCCTACATGATTTTGCTGGGTGAACCAGACAAGTCTGCCTACACTAACAAGTCTCTGTCAGCAAGGATTTGGCAGAAAGATGAAATAAAAGCATTCAGAGAAATGCCTCAGTTGGTAAAACCCTTGGGCTTGACAGCTCTGGAGACTGGAAGAGGAGCTTTATATCCTTCATCACCTCCTGCCTCCTTTTAAAGAGCCTAAAATTTCAGGGCTCTACAGAGAACACAGTTTACCCTCCCCCACCTCCCTTAGGGGGCTGACCTCTGCTCATCTAGTGCTATACCATTCTATGTACTTGCTGATGACTTTTGGGGTTTTTTTTGAAGTTCAGAAGCACTTTGTTCTCTTAGTTTTTCCTGCACCGTACCCATAAGAGGAAATGGACAGGTCATAGCTTCTATTTCACATTACTAACAATCCACAACAAAGCACCTCTCTCCAACAAAACAAAAGCACCCCTTAGAACAAATTTATTTATTCAATTTTAAGGGATTTCCAGAAGCTGCTAGAGCTTACAATTAACTTGCAAAGAAACAGACACAGATACCCATAGAGAAGAACCTCCCTGCAGCTCTAGTTAGACTAGCGCTCTAACTGGCTTTGGCAGTCAGAGATCCCCAGTCAGCATATCCGTTAAACACTTGAAAAAAGAAAACAAGCGAGAACAACCCAACGTTCTGACTATCTTGAACTGTTCGTGTACCTAAATGGGGGCAAGCAGACATCAATATAAAACAGCTACTGTACTAATTCCTTCGGGATATAGCTCAATATTTCATTAGCAAAGGCGCTGTGAGGCTACTTAGTACTTAGGGTTTTTTTTGGGGGGGGAGGGGGTGTGGAGAGGGGTTACAAAGCAACCAACATCTATCTTGAACTGGTATTTTGTGACTGTCATCGAATATCCCTTCTCCTAGAGCATTACCAGCATCCAGAACACGCCACTTCAGTTGACAAGCATGTTGTATATATGGTGCTGTGGTACTAGTCACCTGCTCAAGTTACAATACAAGCCAGCTCGCTCCAGAAAATAAATAGAAGCCTGTCTTTATACACTGACTGCAGCAACCTGGGATTATACTGTCAAGTTTCATTCTGTGTTTTGATAAAACCCTTGGGTTTAAGTCTCACTGACAACCAAGACAACTTACCAGTTGACCTTCACTTTAACAAAGTCTTCAGAAATCAAAACAACTCATTCAGTGCTATATGCCATAACCACTTGTTTTCCTTACAATGACTTTATTAAAAACCAAAGTATACGGGATACAAAACTAGGTAACCATTCTGAGAACTGCTGTTTCACACTCCTTACCTCTCTTGCCATTGATTGTTGGGGTTTTTTTTTCCCCCCTCTTGACACTGAAAAGAGCCATCCAGGGTCTCACCCACTGAAGAACTTCTATATTCCTCAACTGCCTCACTGTTATCTAGGGTTGATTCCCCTTTCAACCTCCACCCACTTCTGCATGTCTTGCTTCAAGTCCAACAGTTCTGACTTCAGATCTCTTGTGCTTGAATAACGCTAGTTTGACAAGCAAGCGATCTAGAACAATTTAAATTAGCTTAGATGGCATAACTCATCTCCACTGCCTGTTCCCTGTCCTCCAAAACTCAACCACTAGGTACAATCCAATGACTCACCACACGTGATTGAACACAAAAGCTGCCTGTGGCAGGAGGACTGAATTATCAGCCCTCCCTTGGGTAAGAATACCACAACGCCGACTTTTGGGTTGAGGTAGAACAAGTAGTATGGGTGGAAACAAAAGGACGCAGTGGAGCAGCTGAGACTTGGAAGACAACAGTCAGCAGTAGCGAAGGAAGATCAGACACCAGAAAGCTCAGTCTCTGCACTGGGACTTCAAGTAGCCTGCTATCAGAAAAAGCAGTGTCAGAGTCTAGTTTCAGATCAGTTCAGATGTTGCTTAGGTTATCACACACGGAAAAAGCTACTTTCTTTTTCAGGTCAGTTACTCAAGATAGGACTTTCAAAAAGTCCAAGATACTTCTGGAGTACTCACCACACACTTAAGTATGCACACTCACAATCACTTTTAATATGGTTTCAATTCTTTTCTTAATACATGTAAAAGGATACTAAAGGCACTAGTATTTTTTGAAACACAAAACCCCCCACAAATGTTGCACATTACATGCAAATGGTTGCCGTGCTTGAGTGTGTACAGTTGAACCAGTAGCAGTAACAGGGGCAACTGGAAAAAACACACCATTTTACCATTACACATAAAGCCTTCAGAAAAGAGTGAGCAGAAAGGTAAATAGGAGCTAACCCTCAAATCTAACAGTCTACAAGGCCACTTAAGTATCCCAGTAGCCTGTGGTTAGAAAAGGTCTTAAGACATCACAAGACAAAAAACCAAACTAGACAAGAGAAGCTGGCAGCTAATACATATTATCAAGAGGCTTCAGCTAAATGTCAAACTTTCTTTCACAAACCACAATTAGTTCATTAAAAAAAAAAAAAAAGTCATTCCAGACAGCCAAAGAACTATATTAGGTTATCAAACACTCATTTTTATCAAGTTAGAGAGCAACTATTATACACTATTGCTCCCCTACAGGTATCAATTATAGGAAAGAGAAGTTTTGCATCAGATCCAGACCCAAGTTCCCGTAGTAAACCTATACCTGGTGTTATTAGCATATCTGAACATGGAGACACCTCACTGAAGGTCAGTTACAACTCCAGTAGTTACCAAGGCATTAAGAGGTATGTGCTCGTCTTCAAGGGTACGGATGCAGTATATATAAGATTATTTTTTTATTATTACTTTTAAGAAGAACATCAGCTTAAAGGGGTAAAAAAAAAAATAAACCCTGTGCTAAAGGTTAAATACATTCAAGTATCCTCAAACTTATCATCAACAAAAACCAGAAGGTAGTGCTGGAGATGCAACATACGCATTGTCTCGCTTGCTATACCTGGTTACACAACCTCACCTCCTTACCGCTAACGGTGGTGTTTCCCACCCTGACGCTTTCAAAGACATGAGCCAAGTCTCAGGCCAAAAATCCTCCTCCAGGAACTTCTGTGCCACTCAGTGACCCCGTCCCTCTGTATGGGCTACTCAGCAAACTTCAGCCAGCGCTGTATTTGCCCGACTATAGGTACACCTAGCACACATTTCCTTATCTGGGTATGAAGCAATTTTTACGTAAGTGACGAAAAAGGCAATCAGATTCGACCAAGGTGCCGGGCAGACCCGAGCGTATTCTCCCGAGGGAATAACTTCACCCTGGCCGCCGAAACCCAGCGGGCAGAGGACGGGGCGGGGGGTAGACCATGTGGGAGCTGGGGGAGGCTCGGCTCCTCGCCGCACNCTCCCCCTCCGCCTCGCTCCGGCCCTTCCCGTCCCCCGACTCAAGCTTCAACTCCTCCTTCCCCGCACCCGTCCCGCCCCCGGCGGACTCCTCTCGCCCCTCACTGCCGCCCCACCACCACCACCCGCAGCGGGCAGCCCCGCTCGCCCTCGCCCCTCCACCCCAGGTACTGCCCGGTCCTCTCCGCCCTGTCAGTGCCCGCAGAGCCCCCAGCTCTTCTCTCGACAACAAAGGGGGGAAGCGGCCTCCTCCTCCCGATCTGCCCTCCCC
>VZTM01030359.1:7696-32181 GCA_013400555.1 Jacana jacana | reverse complement strand
TTTTTTTTTTTTTTTTTGTGAAGAGGAGCTCTGTTTTTATTGCACATTACTTTGGTTACTGTTGCATGTTAATGGTGGCAGCTGTTCCATCTTTTAACTCTACCAGTGGAGAAAGCCTTTTTACAATTTATATACATGCATGTATTAGTCTTTGAAACGATTAGAAGAAAGTAATACTNTTTGTGCCCTATAGCTTTGGAAGTCAAGTAATGGGCAAGGATCTCAGCTGTTAAATATCATTTGTTGCACTTAAACATTGGAGTTAAGACAAATTATGCCATAGTGAGATGTTTGTGATCAATACAGAAGACAAACCAAAAACTTCCCAAACTACAGAAGTAACAAGGAAGAGTTGCCTAGAAATTGCACCCCTTTCTTAAAGGAACTCCACATAATGCTGAAAAACTTAAAAATATTTTTTTTTCTTTTCCCCTTAACAGCTGTATCAGAGGAATGCTTTCATACAGCTTTTGAAATAGTTTCAGATGGCAAATAAACAGAGAGCTGTTAATCAGTAGTATTCTAAGTCAAATAAAGCATTTAAAGGATGAACTTGAAAGGCAAATAGTGCTTGCCAATGCCAGCCAGGTTCTGTGCTGCTTGTGCACATGATAATACTATGAAGCTGACAATGGGATCAGTAAAGGAGGGGTATAACTGATGTGGCAGACAACAATACAAGAAGCAGTGTTGATGTTAGATGTCATTAAGTATTCCAGCATTGTACCGGTTCCTGTTCTTTGCTCTCTTTTTTTTCTTTCTTTGTCTGTTTGTTCCATGTCTTAAATTTTCTTCTCTGCCTTCTTTTTCCTTAAACCTTCTGCCTTAAATCCATGTTACCTTGTTTTTATTCTAGAATCATTGGACAGTACATAGCTGGAGTAAATCTTTGCAATGTCACCAAATGCTTTTCTTATAAAATAACCACTCTTCTCTTCTATACAACTGAAATCAATATGCAAGTTTTGAATTGTGTAGCTCAGCTACTAAATAAATAGATTTTTTTTTAGGCCCATCTGTGTGAAAATGCAAATTCACATGTACAAAAAAAAAAAAAAGCAAAGCTTGGCATCTTGGCTGAATGCTACAGAGTCATTCACAATCCACTTAATTCAGATTTTCATTTGCCCCTGGATGGTAGTTTCTTTTGATTCTTAGGCTCTCGGTATTTTACTTCCAGACTTTTAGTAGTCTTGTTTTTCTGTGTCTAGAGGTCTTAGCTATTCCCCTCTAAATTAGCTATATCTGATACTGGCTCCATGAGCTTACTTCACTATAGTCTATAATTTGATGTAAAGTCACTGCTGAAACTAAGAGGCCGGCTTTGTGTGCAAATATACGTGCACATCCAGTCACTTACTCTTTGGTGAATTACAATAAAAACTGCACCTCTTTGTTGCTCTGATAAAAAGGGTGATGTGCTATAAAGAGATATTTTTTTGTAATCGGTAATATGAATCTGATGCCTTTGCTTGCCTAGTGTTTGTTGCTATTCTCTCCTCTACAAGCATGTTTATCGAGGTCTACCGAAAGCCCAGAAGCCCATAGGTCAGAGAACAGCATTTTGATGGATTATGGGATTGTAACTGTCCCTGCCAGCTGACAGCTTTTATTGGCTGGGAGGATGAGCCTGTAAACCTTTATATAATTATTGTATTAAAGCCACTGTGCCTCTGTGTTGCTGGCGCTTGTTCAGGGATCAATGTGAAGATAATTTCAAAAATGAATAGTAAGTATTGATCGTCCCTTGGTGGAGCCTTATCAGTGGCTGAAGCAGACTACTGTAGATTATAACTTCAATGTCATTTATGATGATATGATATGTATTGCAGAGTAGCAATTTAAACAAAGGGCTGATTTAATTCACAATGGATTTTTGTAGCGTGATGGGTAATAAATCACAATCTGTGTAATTTTTAGAAATGAACACATGTTGGCAGTAGTTCAGGGCAGTTCCTGGGAGATCTGAAAATGACCAGGGAGGGCAAATATCAGCAGCGAACCCCTTCTGAATGATTGGCCCTTACTTGGTTCTGACATTCAGATGACCTTGGGGCCTCTGCTGGCAGCTGCTGGTTAATTTTCTTCACTGAGGACACAGTTTAACTTTCTATCTGTCTGCCAATTACCTGACATTTTCAACTTATCACCTTCTATTTTTTAAATTATTGGAGGCACATCCACATTTTGACACTTTTTTAGGCAAGTATTCGTTTTTTGCCTGCTGCTGAGACATCGCTCTGCCAAGCCCCTGTAATATCCCTTTTACTCAAGAAATTAATAGCTCGCCTACCTGTGAGATGAAAAAGCACTGACGTTATTTGGAAGATTACAAAGCTTCCTTTCAGTTTAGCAAGAAAATGTGTGTGCATATATATAAAAAGCGAGTGCTACCTGAAAAATCCCCCAACCCAATATCATTATCTAAAAATGTGTAGCAACTGACAGGAAGTACTTTAAGCATTTGTTTATTAATTCTCTTTTTGCCAGATTATTTTTTTTTTCAGTCATAAAGAAATCTCTCTTGTGAAGAGATTGGTTTCAACTATGCAAAAACAGGTTGCTGTGAAGCTCTGGGATTGAACTGATTCTTGTAGTCTGTAAATACTTTGTTTTACACAGGCTCTTATAGTGGCAAATGACTCAAATCAAGATATGGCCCTAATAAGATAAGAAATCGTACAGCAAGGTAGATGTTTCTTCTGAGGTTCATGGATTTTGTTTTAATTCAGAACGTAACATTGCTTATATATTTCTGGTGAATAGTGTTGTATCTTTCATTATTTTAATAACTTTATAAATTCTTTTCTGTTCAAGTCCTGAAAAAAATACATTTGTGAGCCTGTGAGAGAACAGCAACAGGGTATCAGTCACAACATATCAAAGATAACATTTAAATATAATCTTTTTTTATTATTATTAACTGCTTAGCTTAAAATATTTGAAGAACAGTACAGGAAATTATACGCTGTGAGTTTTGACCATTGTGCAAAGAATAAGGAACTAAAATGCCATCATCCTCCTATTGAACCTTCTTTAGGAAAGCAGTAAAGCATGTATATTATGCATTTAATTAAGTCTCATTAATGTAACTCAGCCATGAGAATCTGCTTAAGTGCTTTTCTAGAAAAACATATTAAATCCAAGCCATAGTGATGCAGTTTAGAATCAGATCTGGTCTGTACTAGGTTATTTTGCAGAATTACTATAAATGTGCATAACCAAATAGTGTGTGGCTGCTTTTGGCACACCCACTGTGTGGTTTCCACTGTTATAAGTGCTTGTTGGGCTTGCTTTTGGCACATAAAATTTCAGCCTGAACATCTAGCCTACCTTGCTCCTCACAAAGTATTACAATATCCAGAGCAATTTATGTGAGACTATGTAGAACCCATGGTAAAGATGCTACTATATCTACAGACACTGGGAGTAATATTTTTCCTATTTCTTCCTTCAGAAAAGCATGTCCTCTGTTCTTGGAAGACTAATTACTCCCTGTCCAGATTTGGAGCTTTTTACTGAATCACTGCTTTTCTGAATGATTTTTCTCTACAGAAAACTGAATAGTTAGACATCTTGACGTCACATATTAAGTTGATCATTCAGGTAAGAAAAATTGTAGGAATTAAAAAATCTGTGTAGAAACAGGGGAACAGCTGTTAGAACCAGAGATGTCATATCAGTGCCTGAGAGTGACACATTTGGAAAAACGCAGTTTGGTTTACACACAACTTCCAAAGCCAAGGCACGACAGGAAATTTGCAGTAGCTTCTAAGTCTTTAAGGCTGTCCCTACAGCAGTCTGTGCAGAAAGAAGTGGATGTGTGTGTGGAAAGCAGCAACTGTCACTGAAGACACAATATTCATACCTATTTTGATAAGTTAATTTTGGATTAGCTCTAATCTTGTCATGTGGACTGAATTCACATGAGCCAGCTGGAGAGCACTAAATCTAGTGCACTTGAGTTGCATCAGAAAAGGATCCAATAGTTTAACCACCCCACAAACCAAAGCACAATAACTGAAGGCAGTCGAGAGATTGAAAGTACACTGCCAAACTAAAACATCAATGTAGATCTAGCCAACGTCTTCCTAATGTGCAGCAATCCCTCATTACATTCCACCACTCTTATGGTCTATGCTTATAACAGAATGCAGAGCATATGATTTCTGTTTCTTGTGAATAGGTGATTTTCCTGTCAAACCAAGGAAGTTGCTTTAATTCTTTCTATATTTGAATGTAGTAACTTTAGAGTACCCCTGAAGGTTGCAGACTTTTTCCTTATTTCACTCATTTAAAACCAGTTTCCTCACTAGGATATTCACTGGTGTCCTGTGAACAAAGGTTTCTTAATGGCCTAATATGACACACTAGAAATTGAGAAAAGTCTGTCCATTGGGGCAAAATAGCATTTCCTTTCTTCCTGCCCATGACTCTTGCTTTGGGTGCATCTGCAGTGGATGCTGTGAGGCTACTGCTGTCTCCCTGAGTAACTGAACCCTGCAAAGCTCTGAGTGGATGAGGGGAGTACCTGTATCAACAATTCAAGCACTAAGTATAAAATCTATTGAAAAGACGTAACAGTGTAAAAATACAAGTATAAAATATATATAAACTATAACGCTATATAACAAGATGCAAACGTGTGTTACATTCTAGACAACATTAAATCTTGTGGTTCAAATACTCTTTTACAGAAGTATGGATTTGATTAAAATTAATTGTTTTGTTAGAATGGATGGATTTATCATCAATTTTTAGTGGTAATTTTTAAAAAAGGAATTTTTTCACCCCAACTTTTATTCTCTTGATAAGTAAGAAAGAACACAATTTTTATTTTATTTTTAAGATCTCACAACTCTAAAACCATTTCCTCTTAATTTTAAAGAATCTCATAGAATCATAGAATTGTCTAGGTGGGAAAGGATCCTTAAGATCATCTAGTACATCTGTCAACCTAATTATGACAAAAAAGCATCACTAAACCATGTCCCTGAGAACCATGTCAACCTGGCTTTTGAATACCTCCAGAGCCTCAACCATTTCCCTGAGCAGTCCATTCTAAGTCTTGATAACCCTTTCTGTGTAAAAAAATCCTATCTGAATCTCCGCTGGCACAACTTGAGGCAATTTCCTCTTGTCCTATCACCTGTGACTTGAGGGAAGAGACTGACCTCTGCCTCTCTATACCCTCCTTCCAGGTAGTGGTAGAGATCAATAAGGTCTCTCCTCAGCCTCCTTTTCTCCAGGCTGAAAAAACCCAGCTCCCTCAGCCTCTCCTCATAAGACTTATTCTCCAGAAATGGCTGATCTCCAGGATAGCTGATCATTTATTTTGATGATAAACAAGAAATTGTATTCTCACTAAATCTAGTTCTTTTTCACTTTTTTTTTTTTTTTTTTCTTATCAAGGGTTACTTGGTAGATGATTTATATGAATGTAAATGTTCATGAAGGTTTCTTTGATTATTCAGTCTTGATTCCAGGATAAAAACATTCAGACTGGAGACTTGAACAGTGCCTTCTTTGTCCTATGCAGAGTTAGTGGGCGTTGTAATTATTATGGTTATAGGTATTTGAAACTAAGAAACAAATGTTTTTTTCCACATTACCTTCCAAAATGCACAAAGACAGTGTGTATTTCTTATATGGGGAAGCACCATGAGTAGTGTGCACTATGAACAAGGACTTTTAATTTATTTTTGCATTTTCCAGAAGGGCAAGAGAAGGAAATTTTAAATGTATAATAATACCAGGTTAAAAATTGGTATGGAAAGCCTGTGTCCAAAACTCCTGAAATTTGAAACAGTAAATGAAAATAAATTCATTTTGCCTTCAGTTGAATCTTTACACACTTACAGAAAAACTTGGCTTGTATGGGAACTCCAGAGGCCACCCAGTCCTGCCTTCTGCTCAGAGCAGGTGCAGTTGCAGTGGGTTGCTCAAAGCCATGGTCCAGGCCAGTTCTGGGCACTTCTGAGGACAGAGATGTCAAATTTTCTCTGCGTACCTGTGCCAGTGTCACCCACCCTCATGGTGAGAAAAGTTGCCCGTGCTGTTGCCTGTTGTCCTGTTACAATATGCCTCTGAGAAGAGTCTGGCTCCACCTTCTCTGGACTATCCCATTTGAGAGTAATAGGCAGCAATATGGTCTCCCTGAGCCTTCTTTTCTCTGCAAGCCCATATCCCCCAGCCTCTCGCATACATCCTGTACTCTGGACCCCTGACTGCCTTGGTGGCCCTCCATAGGGCTTGCTTCAGTATGATACTGTCTTCCATAAACTGAGGAATCTAGCCTGGACATGGTATCCCTGAAGTGGTCTCAAAAGGGGCACTTAAGAGGGAATATTAATCTTCTTTTATTCTACAAGTTAGTTTATCTTAGAAAAGTAACAATATTCTCAAATGCCAAAATGGTTGACATGGTTGCCTCAGTAACCACTGAGGTTCTGTTTGTCCTGTTTCTCTCTGGATTATTCTAAGAACCAGAGCATATCAGCCAGCTAAATTGCCTTCTTCTTTATTGCCAGAGCAATGATAAAAAGCAAAGACACAAATGAGAAACATGAATCCAGGTTTCTTCATTCAGCCTGCCCTTCACGTATCCACAGAATCTTGCTGCTCTATTTTCCTTTTCTATCTCTTTTCTCTATAGAATTTTCTTCCTCCAAATAACCCCACCCTTGTTTTCATTTCAGCTAGCCAATATCCCAAAAAACAAAATTTTCTTGCAAAAATCATGGGTTAAATGGTCAGTAATTTGAAAATCCACATTATCCATGAATTTTGAAAAGCCTGTATTGTGTAGTAATTCTGACCCTTTGAAGACAAAGTGACTGCTGTATTTCTTAAAAGATCCATCTTTAATTAATTTTAACTTAGGTTCATTAATTTACTTGTAAAATTCAGTATTTTATTCTGAAATTTAAGAGTGCATAATTTCAGATAAGTTTCTTATATAAAAATTAGTTTCAATCTCTAACTTGGGTGTTGCACTCAAAGCAGCTTTAACTGTAGTGGGGAGTGATGCTGCTTATAGAATGTTTTTTAAACATTTATCCTAAGTGTCTGTTGACCTTTAACTTACAGCATTGTGAATTTACCATGCAAGTTATTACATAAGTTAATGATGCCTTAAATTGGGATATTTTAGAAGATTCTACTGGGTTTGGTAATACAGTAGGAAGCTGTTAAATGTGTAATTCTCCTTTACAGTGAGAGATGTTTTTTTTAATGGCCTTTTAAATAACATAACTACCTAGAATGGCTCCACTAGTTTGAAAATACTATCCTGTATTATCTTAGCTAATATTTGCTTTAATCATTGAAAGGATTGAATTTGTAAAGTGTATGGTCTTGAATATTTTTTATATAAATCGTAGAGTCATAGAATAGTTTGGATTGGAAGCTGAATGAACCTTTAAAAGTTCATACTACACCCCTGCAATGAGCATGGACATCTTCAACTAGATTTGGTTGCTCAGAGCTCTGTCCAACCTGACCTGGGAAGTTTCTAGAACATTCCAACAAGAACAAGACAGAAATTATACAGTGTTTGGATGAATACTTTAGATCCTTGTATGTCATGGTTTTGTAGGCCTTTTGCTTAAGCGTTCTTCTTTAAAATTTGGCAAAACGGGAATATGGAAGTTGGTTTTAGATATTCTATCAAAAGGATAAGTTGGGAAGACAACAGAATTCTACTGCTTTCTCCTTCGTGTAGTGTCTATAGGCTTAGACAAATGCATAAATGGCTTCCTTTTGGATTTGATCCCATTTGGTTTGTATTGATTTTGTAAAGGAGGCAGTGGTTAGTTATTCTAGTTAGTCTTGCTGATCAACGATAGAGCTGTGTGGGTATTGAATAAATCATACTGATTTTGTGTACAGATTCATACATAGTAAATGAGCAGAAATATTACAAGGCAACTTACATATTTTTTTTAACTGGCAGGTGATAAGAAATTCATATTTGCATAGACAGCATATGACTGGACTGTATCCTTTTTCATACTGGTTTTCTGTGAAGCAGCAGCTATTTGCTTGCGTTACTCCTTCAGATTAACTGAATTAACTTCTATATAGTGCCTCTAGCAAAACAATACTCTCATCAAATTCAACACATTTGAATAGAGAAGTCTGCAAGGCTCCTACAGCCTTCTTTCTTTTGCACCTGTCTTTTTTGGAGAAATGAGACCTTAGCATCGTTATCCAGGAAGACGAGTCGTGCATTACAAATGAACGGTGGTGCAAGCTTGGTAGTGTGAATGTAGTTGTTTGCAACAGTTTAAATCTTGAGTGAAGATCTTACTGCACTTCTTAGAATAATATATCCTGCTGCCAGACCATGAATAAACTAATTGTAGTTTAAGTAGTGCTCTTAATAAAGAATTAGCCTTCTTTGTATAAATGGAGCTGTGATTTATTAATAATCTCAGTCATTATTTGCTGTGGAATTAGTACTACACTCATAAGTCACCATCTCTATTGATATCAACAGTGAAATTACAATGTAATCAGTGTAGGATGTGGAGCTTATGTGACTAAAACAAGTGTACTTAAAATAATCAGTCAGGGCTCAGTTTGTGACACAATATAAGATGCCCTTCTCTACACAATGTACTTTCTCACTTGCACAATTGGTCCAGTAGAAGAGGAACCATAGATCACTTTTGTGTGTAGTTCTGTGATAGCTCTCCTGAAACATTGAATTCCATAGCATTTGGAATAATACTTATTTCTCCCCAGTCTCACTACCTATAGAATGTAAAGCACAAGTATTGTTTACCCAGTTTGCCCAGTCATATTGTAAAATTTCCCACTGCTCAATGTGTACTGTTTATTTGAACTTTTGCTTTTATTTGGGGACAGGTGTTACAACACTGCTATAGAAGTACCAGAATAACTGATAAGTTAGTATAGTGAGGGTAACCAAACTTCCTGATTTCAGGAAATGCATTGCCAGATTTACATGTGAAAAATGGGGCAGTAACTGTGCTTGCGTCTGTTCAGTCCCACAAGCCAGCCACCCAACCAGGCTCTTCTGTAGAGCTTATACCTATTCTCTATATTCTTTCCCTATCATAGTTTACACCTCCTATATGTGTAATCTTATCAGTAGCATTTGTCAATGCTAAACTGTTGAGCATTCCTTTAAAATCCATTCTAAATAGAGAGGGAGAGCTATAGTTATTCCTTCTGCTGACCTGTTTAGTAGTGATTTCTGATGCATATGTAACTCCTCTGTTTAGTTGTGATGATGGCTACAGCAAGAAAAAGCAAATTTGATGCATATACAGATCAAGATGAAATTAATATGAAAAGATTTAATGTTGAAAATGCATCTGGCATTTTTTTAGCTGTATGGTCCTTTATGACTGCAATCTTGAATTCTGCCTGTAGCTCTTCTACTTGATTTTTTCTTCTGCTTAAAGAAAAGCAGCCATTGTATTTTAATGTAATTCTATTAATTGAGGGTAGAAAATTTCCCCTTGCTCAAAATCCAAGGCAAATAGACTTCTCCTAGAGAAGGGATAAAGTTGTTTTTGGCTGTTCTTGGAAGAAAACACTTAAGTGCACTCTGGAAATCTGCCCAGCAAAGCAAAAGAAATGACATCATGGGCTTTCACCTCAGCCAAAAAAGCAGTACCCATAGCCTTCTGCTACTACAGAAAGTGAATTATAGCTCAGGTCTGGAAGTCAAGCAGCATCTGCTCAGCAGAGAGACAGCCCTCACTGCACTACTTCATAAACTAGCTCCTCGGCTCTCCTGGTGGCTGCACCCGAAAGAGTAGCTACTGTCTAAGAGGAGCTTCTGCGCAATTTCTAAATGTCTATCTCTGCAGTCAGTTATCCACTGCTCTTTGAACACAGGGATTGGTCTCATCTAATCTAGTGTAACTATAGACTTGTCCTCACCCCACACAGTTGTCCCTTGCTCCTCTTTCCCTCCTCCCCAGAAGGCTTTTGGACCGATCAGTTGGTTGGTAGGTTTCACCAAGGCCAAAGAAAACGCTGGCATGGGGTAAGTGGAAGGCTCACTTTGTCCATGGCAAAGTTTCCACCTTTTCTCTTCTGTGTTTAATACACCAGAGGTACAAAATTGGATTAGAAAGAAATGGGTCTGTGGCTGGCTGTTCAGGGAGCTTCGCTCAGCATGCTTGTGACTACTGTTAAAGAACAGAGCGCACGAACAGCGTAAATCTCGTGAGCAGCAGCTCCTTCTCTATATTTCTTCAGTAAAGTTTATCTTAAAAGAACAGCACCTGAGCAGTGACAGAAAAGGAGAGTCAGGATCCGAAGCGTGTTGCTTTTGTGAGAAAAAGAGGTTATGTTATTTTCTGACAGGAGGTTAATGGAGAAATCTGTTCACAACATGGTGCCGAGTGTTTGGTAACAAACAATGATATGTGCATGTATATGCAAATATTATATAACCACAGGTGACAAAAATAATCATACAGGGGACAAGAGCAATTTTTAAAGCATTGTTGACAGACCGTAAAGTACCTTGTTTTCAGAGATACTAAATCTGTTAGTTTGGAGTCACAGATATGGAAGGCAGAAAGAAGATCTGCTGTCTGTGCTCACTGGCAGCAAGGATCATGGATGGGCAAAAAAAAGCATTAAAAAGGAAGAGATAGCTCACAGAAGAAAATATAGTAAATGTGGCCTTGAAAAAAATATATTCAGCTAATAATATAAAAAAAACCCCGAACTGGAAAAACAATGTAAATGATGATTGTGAAAAGGAAAACATGGACTAGAGAAATGAAAAGAAGTCAAATACTTCTCATTAATACTTATTCGATGTTCTTAGGGAAGCAATATAAGCAATGAGCAAATAATGACGAATTCAAATTGTGACGTATGTCACATTTGCAAACTTCTGTTCTGCATGTAAATTTGAGCTTTGCTGATCTTACAAATGCCATCTCTCACTGGGCCTCAAAGAAATAAGAAAAATCTCATGTGACATGTGGGCCAGTGTCAGATTCTTTCTTACACTTCTGCCTTCAGTTGCCAGTAGACCTTGCCTAACATTACTTCAGACATTAACACAAAGCCAGTGTAGTTCATTTGCTGCACAGAGGATTTGTCATAAGTTGTTCAGGACAGCATCCAAAATAAAACCCAACCCATCATAGTTTTAAATCTGCGACCAAACTTACACTGTTTTTTTCCAGACTACTGGAAATAAAATTAGTATTCTTAAGTATGGGGGTGGGAAATAAGGCAGCTCATTGTGCTATCTATTGCAAGATGTCATGAATAGTTCTATTGAGTAATGATTTTATAATACCTTTCATAACAATCATGGACTGTACAAAACGTACAATATGAGATGTGATTTGGTCCCTACGTTGCCCTTTCCACTTATTTTAGCGTATTGCTTGTTTTGCTTTTTGAAGTGAAAAGCCTGTTGTTGCATTTCTTCAGGAAAAGAGTAGAGATAATTTCAATGATGGTATTTATTTAATATCAGGATAATGTGAATGAATGTTTATGGCAGTCTATAGAGAATCATTTTTCCATGCTTTGTTCCTTGTTTAGGCTTCAAATGCAGTATTTATCAGTCTGCAGAGCAAAACTATGTGCATGCCATATCATTACTAGCTCAGGGGGAATCATTCGAACCAATGTAATTTACTCAATATTGGTCAGTTTGACTCCTGACCCTAGTCCCCTGACAGTGTATCCTTGGCAACCCCTGATGTGTGTTAAGTCAGGATGTGCTTATTGGTCTCATCTGTGACAGCTTGCTAAAGGCTGCTTAACATAGCTTGGTCTTTTCAAAAGAAAATTAAAAGTCAAATAATATACTGTATTCTGACTGGTATTTATATAAACAGAGAAACAGTAACTCTTATTTTCAGTTCTGTAAATTGGATTTCCCATTTCAAATGGAGCAAAGAGATTTTGGAAGTAAGTTTTAGAGAAAAAAAAAAAAAGAATGTTTTGGGACAATATTCAAAAGAAAAATAACATTGAGATTATCCAAAAAAAAAGTTGTCTTTGTGAGATATTTGGGAAATTTTTATGTTCCATTAGTATTTACATATCTCAGGTGAAAAATGAGAATTGTTCAGATATATAGATCATTGTAAAGCTCTTTAGAGTATATTAGTGAAAGTAGGAGACCTTGCTTATTGGTCCTCTGGATTGTTTTACTGGTTTTGTAGTTGTGAAAAGAAGTTTATCCAGGACCTTAATGATTTTTCCTATCTGGTACAGAGCTGATGTAAAGCCAGTAAAACATGCTGTTTAGTTTTTCTGGAAGAAGGGCAATTTGACCATACATCTCATTATTTTTCACTTCCCACTGACTAGTAGGATCCAATTTAACTATGACTAGTGAATAAAAAAATAACTGCTGCATTAATCTTTGACCAGCTCCAGACCAATCCAGATTTGTAGTGATGGAAGTGGTATTAAGGCTTTAGGGGCTGTGCGATTTTGAACTGAGCACGCTGCTGCTGGGACAGAGGACCCATCTGTTAACCCAGTAGTCTGCTGTGCAGCTGTGTGCGCCAGCATGGATATCCTATAGAGGGGTGCCGTTTAGACAGTAATCAGCAAAACCAAAGCACACATATATATATATACACATATACAAGTTTATATATATATCTATGTGTAAACATATATATAAACATAACCCCACACACACCTTCAAACTAAAGGTGGGTTATGTGGCTTGTCAACGAATAGGTGGGAATTCTCTCAACTTCTTAACTTTTTTGGAAGTCTACCTCTTGGAAGTAACCTCTGCCAATGGCTGCATAAACTTTTAGAAAATTATTCTAGATTTTTTCATTAAAAGGACACATTACATAAACACATGCTTTTATTGTATGTACCATTTAGGTCCTGATTACATCGTTATTGTTGTCATTTAGAAATCAAGGATTACTTGGAAGATTGTTAAAAGGTTGGGAATCTGCTGCAAATCTTCTGTCGTTAAGTTTATATGATGTGTTTTCTGAATGCTTGATTTTTTTTTATTTTTTTTTTTACTTGTTCTTTGTTTATATTTTTGTTCCAAATTAGCAAACGAGGAAATAGCGTAGGAAAAAACCCAGTGTTTTCTGAAGACATGTGGCTTCCTGGAAGTGCTTCCAGGAAAACACTATTTAAACCAACACTCAAGAAAGCAGCAGTAACATTAGGGTCTTATTTTCACTTCTGTGCATTGTAAGTCGAGGTTGCTTTTTGTTTGAAGCACTTCTTGTCTCATTCAATAGGCAGCATTCAGTACTTCATAAAGGTAATGATTCCTCATGCTATCTTGAATGAGGGTATACAACACTAACATATTCCTAGAATGTATTCTGGCCACTAACTGAAACAACAATTCTGTACAAGTATTTGTATAAGGTTGTGTGTTATGTGTTACAACTGGGTATATTCTTGTAGAGGTGAACTATAGGTAGGCTTGATTCGACAACAGTCTGTGAGGCTTGAGATCTGAGGTGTTAGGTGGGGTTTTTTTTGTGCATTTGTTTGTTTTGTTATGGTTTGTTTGGTTGTTGTTTGTTTGGGGTTTTTTTGTTTTGTTTTGTTTTGTTTTTTTCCTGAGATGTGTGTGTGATTTATTTATTCTTAAGCTTTATTTTGTTTGCATATATAAAGTCAAGATGTTCACTTGAAACTTCCAGTAAGCTTTCTTGGTGTCGATAGCTGTGTTGTGTTGTGAAATGTTACAGTTGCCTACAGGCTAAAATGCCAGTTAGAACATGTTATCTTATTTTCAGGATAAATATTTGTTAAGAAGATCTAGAATTAATTTATGTTTAAGTGTGGCACAGGTACAATAGCAGAAAGAGTCCGATCAGCACAAAAATTTGAGGAAAGGACCAGGATTCTATATGGACCAGATACGTCTTTCAACTATACAGAGCAGTTACAAGTTTGATGCACCTGGCCAGCAAAAGCAGATTTACGACTGCATTACAAGCAAATGCTGAATCAGATCCAGAATGTGTAATGTATCACTGGCTCTCAATTTTAGGAACTGATAGCAGCTGAAATGCTATATTTACTACAGTGCTTCAGTGTCAAACCTGTGGGGCTGCTTTGGTTAGTAAATGCTAATTTTGTTTTTCTCAAAAGTATTCAAACATCATGGTTTTGGCTCCTGGACAGAAACACTCTAAGTCCCAAGTCTTAAGGACTTCTGAAAAAATTTGTTTAGCCTGTTGTTTAAAGTAGGTATCTAAGATAATTTCTCTTTATGAGGCTATCCTGGTTTAACACACAGGGCTCTTTGGTCACCCTCTCCCCCTGGTGGAATGTGGGAAAGAATCAAAAGAGTGTGAGTAAATTTCTGGATTGACATAAGACAGTTTAAAATGTAAAGCAAAAGCCACACATGGAGGCAAAGCAAAACTACTTCCTTTTGGCAGACAGGTGATCAGCCGTTTCCAAAACAGCTGGGCTCTAACATGTGTAATGGTTAATTGGGAAGACAAACGTGATAATTTTGAATTATCCCCTTCCTTTTTCTTCCCCCAGCTTTTTGTTACTGAGCATGATGCCAAACAGTATGGAATGTCCTTTTAGCCAGTTGGGGTCAGCTGTCCCAGCTGTGTCCCTCCCAACTCTTGTGTACCACCAGCCTTCTTGCTGGTGGGGTGGTGCAGAACACCTTGACTCTGTGTAGGCACTGCTCAGCAGTAGCTAAAACATCCCTGTACTATCCACACTGTTTCCAGCACAAATCCAAAACCTAGCTCTGTACT
The DNA here is from genome assembly GCA_013400555.1 of Jacana jacana. Classification (NCBI taxonomy): domain Eukaryota; kingdom Metazoa; phylum Chordata; class Aves; order Charadriiformes; family Jacanidae; genus Jacana; species Jacana jacana. The sequence continues at coordinate 17,440 of VZTM01030359.1, read as the reverse complement.
ATGAAGAAAACTGTCACAGCAGAAGGGTCTATAATATTCAGAGACAAACGCTTGTAATATGTTTTTGAAATAATTTACTGGCCAAGATATTGAAATAGATCCAAAAAAGTTGATTGTATAATAACATATTTCACAGCTTGAGAGCACTCATATGAAATCTTATTATTCTAAACAGTGTGCACCAAGAAATGCACTCTCTTTTTTTGTTTGTTTGTTTCCCCCCCCCAGTGTTTTAAGGCATGAAATTATTATATAATAAACAATTTTCATATTTGGGGAGAAATATTGTTCATATCTCAGTTTTACAGTACCGGCCTAAGCATTATATAAAATGTCTCAGATGCTTTCGTTAATATCAGAATAGAAGAAAAAGGGCAGTAAAGCAGAGGGGAGCCTATAGAATTGGCATGTACATGTTCTGAGTGTATAATTCCACGTGTGCATGTGAAAAATATATAGAATGTAACAGGAATCAATAGCAACTGTCATGAAATTTTAGTTTTCTGATATAGATACAATTTTACTAATAGAAATGCTGGGAAATATTAGCATTGCAAATTATGGTTACTCTCTTTTAACCAGTCTTAATGGTTGGTCGGTTGGTTGGGTTGTTTGGTTTTTTTTTCGTAATTCGGTACAAGCCATCACAACTTCTTGGAAATTATCTCTTTATTTATGTATAAGCATATGGTTAATGATGTTAGCAGGCTGATGTTTGTTTACTAACCATTACTGTAAGCATGGCATGTCGTAAAACAGCTAAGGTAAGTCTAGTCACTAGTAAAATGAATTTGATCTGCTGCTTCTTAGATCTAAAACAAAATAGCATATACACAGATTACAGCTGATACAAGTTTTCACTGAAGTTGATGAGAAAATCCAACTCTCTGTAGGTCTGCCTTATTGACTGCAGCAGAATTGAGACCTTGTTCGGGGAGCCTTAGACTTGCTCCTTGGGGTGCTTCTCAAATATCCTAAAATCTGAGGTAGATGCAAATATGCCATGGTTGGTTCCAGTCATACCTACATTGTTTCAGTTTTTGTCAGCACAAATAGTTAATTATCTTTTACCCCAAGCACAAGAAATAATTTTCATCCCCACGAATATATAAGGAATCATATGAAATGTATTTTAAGTGGGAAGCACCCTACTTGTTATAAATGCATTCCTTTTTGATATTTACCTTTAGTTATAATAAACTTAGTTTCCTTAAAGAAACCAGCCAGCAAGGCACGGCAATGGGTGACATATTTCAGTTGTAGCCCATTGACCATCAAATCCCTCACTCTGCAGTGTGTTCATGTACGCAACTTCATGAGCGTTGGTTCACTGACTTGGATCTATAGTAAATCTGCAAGGACTAGAAGGGATTATGTGCACCCACTCAAAACACCTATTTATTAATACATGCTTTGCTAATTTCTTCCAGGTTAAACTGCAGCCCTCCTACAGACATACTAAACCACAAAGCTGAATTCATGACAGTAGTAAACAATCTGTTTATTCTGCTTTCAGTCTTGGGCAGAGCACAAAACCAGGTAACTGAGATCTTATTTTCAGAGGTTGTGTAGGAGGAGATGCAGCATGAGCTTGTCTGGTGCTGAAATCTGTCCTTAGTAGACAAGTGTTTCACCACTTTATATACCATATGTATGGAACTATAACTTTCCCTTTTTTGTAATATCCCATATATGCTAAGGAGGGAGAGAACACTTGGTGAAGGGATGGCTGTATTTCAGACAAAAAAGAGACAACATGAGCAGGGAGAAACATTGTGCATCATTTAGCAAAAAGAAAACACCAGCATGCAGATATTATGTATGTGAAAGTGTGTCTAACTGAATTTACAAGAAAAGAAAGAGTGCTTTTAGCAAGCCCAACTTGTCTGGGAAGATTGAACTAGTGAGATTACCCTTTCATCAACACACACACACACTCTCTCTGTCTCACACACAGACACATATACAAAACCAAACTTGTAATGAGTGGGTACTTTATCAAGGCCTCCCTCCATCCTTCATTAAATGACAGAAAATTGCTCTTTGCTGAGTTTGTCAATGCAGCTTTCCCTCCCAGAAGCCCATTTGTTTCACATGCTAGCACAGAATATTGCAGGAATTTGCAGATTTTAAATGACAAATGTGTCGAAGTTTACCTAGTTCTGAATCATTCTTTTCTTAGACTGACCATAAGGTACAGTACCTCCTAAAGCTGGACTGGAATTTTTATTTTAAGTAGATCTTACTATTTCAGTAGTAAACCAGTATTGGACTGCAATCTCCTGTTTGACAGCATCCCTAAAGGATTCTTTTGCTCCAAAAGCCTTTTCTCTGTACCTTACATGATAGATGTAGCCATTCCAAACTAAAAGCACAAACAAAACAATGAATGCATTCCTTTACTGCAACCGCTCTATCCTTTATTGAATTTGTCATTTTATTAATTGCGTTTACATGTAATGGAGATGAAAGGATGTTTTTTATGAGATAAAAACCTAATGGTTTGACACCATGAAAGGAAAACAGTTCTTTCTAGCACCTTACAGGACAGAAGGCATTTACAAATAGCAGCCACTGCATTGCTTTGTTAAAGTAACACTTTGATGTGTAGGATTATAATCAATGTAAATTATTGAGTTTTGCTACTGTGCTGTGTTGAAGGTATAATGTGTTTGTGTAGCCATTATTTATTCATACCAAGAAATTAGCTACGTAACATTTTTCCCCTGAAATTCTATTTTAAAGGTGAATTTGTAGATACACATTTAAAAACATCTCTGTCCATCTTATATTTGGATTTCTAGATTTCAGTAAAACGCATTTACATATGCTATGAATTTCAGTCCAAACAAATGGAGAAGAGTTTTAGGACAGAGCCTGCAGCATGGCATGTCCTTTAATTGCCATTTACATAGCAGAGGAATCATTAATTTCTAATTCACCTATTATTCACTCTCTTTAGTATGCTGTGTCAATGTCAGTTTTGGGGCAGCAGAATAGATGTGGCTCTGCATTGCTTTTGTAACCTACTTTTGTGTGTGTGTGGTTTTTTTTCCTTCTCTTAGTGTTTTTTGACCTTAGTAGAATAGCGCTTCAACATAGGCAGTTAAGGCTCTTGTTTGGATATGATTTATGGTGCTACATTAACCCTTCATTGACCTAGAAATGCCCTAATATTAAAACAGTTTGACACACAGAAAATCAAAAGCCCTTTTATTGGAAGTGCTATTGTCCGCATCATAAGTTTCCCCAATGTGATGCCACTGTTACACCATCAATTTCCTACTGCTATTGAACACTGTATTGAAAAACTAATGGACAGAATCCTTTGTCATTTCTGTCCCAGTGACCAGCAAATAGCTCAGTGAAAGTCTTCCCCTTCATATCACTTCAGGCATTTCGAAATGACACATTGAAGTTACTTGCGTTAGCGTTTTATTAAAGGCAAGGGTGGTCTGCATCCTGCTGAGCTCCCTGTAACGCCTGCCGTCAACCAGCTCCCAGGGATTTCGGTGGAAGCTGGAAGTGCACAGTTCTTCTGTGGGGGCTCGGGCTAGAGCTCCTGTCATCTGGTGCGTTGATGCCATATTCATATTTGTTAAAAGGAGAAATAAATCCTGGCAGAAGGCTTTCTAGAGTTTAACAGTAAACAGTCAATAGAGCTAATGTATAAATTCAATCAACTGTAACTATTATAAAGGCTTATTAATTTACAAATAAAATACTTTTCTGCAGCTGGGATAGTAACCTATTGCTTTCTGTAGAAATTTTTAATGAATGTTTTCTATTAAAGCCTACAGCTTTTAGCATGATGTTGAAAACCCTTAATGCATTTTTTATAAAGCTGCTTGATTCTAGAGTGCTTTTCCCTACTGGAAATGAATATATTTCTATTTTCAATTTCTGTTGTAAATGCTACCTCTTCTTAGTTGCACATTGGCACCTAGCAGGTATAGTTCTTTTAAGTAAATCTACTATATTCTCACCAAATATTTATAATATTGTTAGTGATCTTTGATTCCTTGATTTTGTGATACTCACTAAAATCTAGTCAAGAAGAGAATACAGGAAAAGTTACTGAATTTGGGCATACAAATATTATTTATTTACCAGTTAACCGAATTGTACAAAGAACAGAGTGGTTTTTTTTTGTTTGTTTATTTTGGGAGTAGGCTGCTCTGGCTTTTTTGATCAGAGTTTCTTCTTCGCTGTTTCTTTATTGCAGATATAGACTCCTCTTCTGCAGATAAACCTGTCTTCTGTTCAACTGATGTAAAATAATAATGATTTTTATTTGGCTTTTGTGAGGGACAACTGTTCTTTTTCTAACTTAAATCCTTGAGGTGTCTACTTAGCCCATAGGCTGGGCAGGTAATTTAGAGAAAGAACTGGTTGCGCCTTGAGGTGGTTGGGGAAAGGTGCCAGCTGGAATCCAGGGCATGTGCTCTACCTTGGTTTGGTTTTTTTTCCCGCATTTGTGGCTACATATATATCCCAGCACCTCCATGTTCGCAGACCTCCTAGCATAGAGTTTTGAGCCCGTAGGCACTTGGATCTTACTCTCCAGCTGTATCAATGCTGCCCTGGCTTTGCTATGAAAGGCGATATTTCTCATCACTGTGAAGCGTTCTTGGACTCGGGGACAAACAGGCAGGGTTCTCTCCTCGCTTGGCACAGTTCAAAGCTGCTGTCGCTTTCTGCTGGGTTAACCCGCGCTGTGCGGATGAGTATCATGGTCTCTGCGTGTGCCTGGGTGGCAAGGTCTGCGTTGCAGGTGTCAGTTCAACCTACAATTACATTCCAAAAAATCCAGACTAGCTAAAGCCAACGGACTTCTAGGAGATTTGCGGCCATAGCATGGTTAGAAAATCAGGAACCGACTTGCTCATGATCTGGTCCCACTTTGTGAAAAAAAGGCTTCCATATTCTGCAGCCACTTATGCCCATCTCTTATTGAAACCTCACAGGAGAATGAGGGATGTACCTTCCTATGGGATAAATACAAAAGGGGATGATTTCAAAATCTCTTAAAACAGAAGATACATTTTGGCAGACTCTGACAAGCTGAACATTTATCCTAGGTGATGCTCACATTTCTGCTTCACCATTGTGGCATATTCATAGATCTTCAGCATCTACAGAAGTGATGTAATGATGTAAAATAAAATAATACCAACAGTTTAAAAAAGATAAACAGAAGCAGCCGATCTTGGTGTCTGTCTGATTTATATGTGATAATGAAGCATCAAAGCTACAGAAAACAGACAATTCAGTCTTTCCTTTTTATGTAAAACTGGTTTCAAACTTATAAATAAAATTTTATAGTAAAAGTACCATAAATATCTAAAGATTTAAAAATTCCTTGCTTTGTCAAATATTGCTTTCTTAGAAAATAACTTGTGATTATGTTTTTCCTGGATTGTAATGTGGGTGGCATCCATGCAAATGGAAGAGGAAGCAGGCTAGATCCTCAGGCATAAATTCTAAAATTGGTCCCTATAAGATTATAAGAATTCAAGTGTGATTCTTAATTTGTAAGTGACAGCAAGGTAATTAGTAATACTAGAGACTGTCACTCATGACCTTTAGGGTCATAAGGCAATGTACTTCTCTTTCTTTATTAGCTTAACACAAAGGATCATTATGATAATCCACGTTTTAAACAACAAACAATTTTTTCTTTATTTCTTTGCTGCTAGCCTCTTAGAACAAATTTTTGTGGTACATAACTCAATTCTCTCAGAGCTATGCTTAAACACGCTGTTAAAAAAATAATACACTGCTTTATATAGTGCAGTACAGAAGCCTCTATATCTGCATGTTAATTTCTATCGAAATAGTTATTTTGATTCTGCTAAGGTCTCCATTTATTACTAAGATAATGAATTCTCTGAAAAGTTAGTGTCTGTAAGTTTATTTTCTCCTCCATTTGTCTTTGGAGTAGGCATATTTTTGTTGTTGTACTGTACTAAACTGCTTTGGCTGTTTCATAGGGGCTGAGTATTTCACTAAGGTCTTGCAATATTGAAAGAATCTATATTCTGAGAATTTGAAAACATGTCAGCCCACCTAAATTACATATTGATCAGGTTTAATTGCATGCCACCCATCAGTATTAGGTTTGAAAATTCATAAAAGAGAAATAATGTACTCTTTGTGGATGATTACTTCTGGGGCATTTAAATGAATTCCATCACTTAACCCTGAGCCGAGACAGATTATTGAGCCTTGCAATCTAGCCAGTCAAAGTCCAATGCGGTAGAACAGCTGTTTTCTAACTACCAGAGAAAAGCAAAGAACAAACAATATAAATTTATATAGATTTTCCTTTAAGGAAAATAGCAAAGTAAAATGCTAAATGTAAACATGCATTTTTCAACTGTTTTATGAATGTCCAGTCTTGTTTTGCTAATTAATGCTTTGCATTTTTAATTCTCTCACATGTACTATATGTAAATTCAAATTGTGATTTGAGTCCAAAGTTAAGAGAATTGCTCTTGAGAAAATTATTTTCCATGAATTTTCATTTTAACTGTGTATTTGCTTAGATATCTGCCACCACTTATCCTCACTTAAAAACTGGGAGCATGGGGTTTTATTCAGATTCGATGTATTGTATTGCAACCATAGTTTTCAAGGCTGTGTTCTTAAGAAAGTCAAACTTTTGGAGAAAGACAGTTTATTATTAGTTTTCAGGATGTTCATTACATTTAGAAATTATGCTTGTTGGTATTGGGTGTGTTTTAAGAAATTGTGCTTGTGTATGTTTTTCTCTACAGAATATCAATACAGAGTAAAAAGGACCCGTTAAAATCATTGGGTTTGCTTGGATAATAGTTTAAAAGCTACATTTTATTTAGACACTTTGAGGTAATAAATATCTGTGAGTATAATTAACTGTCTTTTATCTAGGTCTGCTCCTTAGTGATGCTTTTTTAGGACTTTTCGTAATGTCTCCTCCTAATGCTCAGTTTGGCCTTGAACATTATTTTAAGAGTCAAGATATGTTAAAATATTTTTCACTATTTTCCCCCATGTGTTCATGAAATGGATATCTCAATTTGTCTCAGATTTTTACCATTTTTTCTTCAAAACGTCTTCATTTCATGTGGCCTAAGATTTCAGTTTTAACAAAATGAAATAACCTGGTGTAGCAAATGGGGAAGTCTGTGCAAATGATCTTTTGATTTACCATGTACCTTGATTTACTGTATAGTCTTTATAAACTATAGATCTGATCATAGCTAATATAAAATTATGTAGCTTTAGAAACAGGGTAGAAAAGCTTCATTTTGTTTACCCTGAGAATTTGGCTATTTCATGTCATATTACGCACATACGGCATATGTGATATATCGAACCATTGTGACCAACTCAATTATGCAATCCCTACGAGAAAAAAAAAATCAAAACACACAGATATATTTTTTTTTTGGTCATTATTTCTATATGAAAATTAGCCTGCAGTTAAATTGGTTGTGCAGGGCATAAATACAGACTTCAGTGTTGTCATACTTAATCTCTTAAATGGGTGATTGCAGATTGGAAACAAAAATCCTGTCTTGTGCTGATAGTACTTTTGATCCCCGAAGCAGAATGACTCCTTCGTTGTATCAATTACGTGAGTTGTGTTGGTCCTCAGAAGCAGCTGCGCTTCAATTATACATGTTTTTGTAGTCATCAGAAAAAACAAAAAAGTTGTTTGTTGTAGTTTTATTGCATTTTGCTCCATTTTTCTGTTGGAGAGAACTTATTATTAGGCAACGTGCAGACATGGAGGGCAAACATTCTAACCTCTCATAGTCACCCTTTCATGTTTCTTTCTTAGTTGACTAAGCAACTATTAGTCAAAATGGAGGAGGCCCAGTATTTAGGTATCAAAAAATTTTATCAGTCATGGGATACTGTTGTTATTTTTTCAAAGTATTATATGAAAGATTGGTTGGGGGAGGAAATGGCTTCTTAAAGCCCAGTTATTTGCTCTTAGGGAAGCTGTCCTTGAGTTGGGAAATTTTTAGTGAATTGAACTTAAAACAGAGTTTAGCTGACTGTCTTTGTACAGTAATCTGAAGATACAGTAAAAAAAAACCCACCAAGCACTCCAGAGCAACAACAAAAAAAGTTGATTTAACCTTTTCAAACATAGGAATTCCTATATATTTGGCTTTCGTGTTGAACCAAATCTTGAGCCCAATTAGAAGGTAATGAGTTTCACTACCAATTGTGTTGGGTCCAAGCTATTCCCTTTGCCAGCTGTATTCAGCTCTAATTAAACCTAACCAAATAATATTAATAATAGTCGCAATGTATAATAATTTTTTTACATGACTCCCATTTCTTTATATCTGCCAATGAGCAACACCTATTACTAAAATTTTATTCCTTAAAATGCTTACAGAAAATGAAAGCAGCTCCTGAGATTTTCTGAACCAATGATTGTATTCTGCATTTAAAATAGCATGGCTGTAAATAGATGTGATCAGGGCATAGTGTGGCAGATAAAACTCATATGGCTTACCCTGTGAGTAAGAAAGTTTGAATGCTAAAAGACATTTTTGCAGCAGTAAAGTAAATTTTTTGCGTTAGACATTTTTCATATATCATTCTGTTTGTAAGTCGACAATGGTGCAATTCAGGAACAGAAATCAAGGCAAAACTATGTAGAGTGAAAATTGCAAATTTTCATGACAAATTGGTGATCCAGCTTTATGAGGCAAAATACAGGGGATATCTTTGTACAATTTTGCACTGACTATGGAATTTAATAACTAAGTTATGTAGCTGGAAAAGCATTTGATATGGGTTGGACTTTTACCCTACGTACTTATCCTTGGCAGCATTTTAAGCTATTTAAAGTAACGCTTACTGTATTTTGGGAATGTGCATGGGATTTCAGGTCATGATTGTTTAAGGGATTTTCTTTTATCATCTATTTTTACATCTATGTTAGCTGTGATCAAATACTATGATTTAAATTTAATGCAATTGTGTAGAGTTTGATAATATTAAAGTTTTAGCTGGAGAATTTTTGGGAGCTAGGAACTTGGCATGTTAGAAGTATCTTTAAATTTTTCTGTCTGTGTGCATTTCCTTTCTGTAGCAATGTCCCCAAAGTTTCCATTCACGTTGGGGTTACAGCACCAATCCACTTTTCTTCTGCCTGTGGACAAATCAATAGCAAATCACTTATTACTTACTGAGTACATAGGAAACAAATCTGTAGAAGTCTAGATAAAAGAATGTGCTTATGGCCTCCCAAATTGAAGCTTACCACCTATAAATCATCACAACCTGTAGTCCGTGAAGAATTCTGCAATGACTGATTTGTCGGGTTCGATGTAAAGATTTCACTGTACCGTCTCTTCTCCCCCTGCTTTCCCTTTGCTGATTCGCTTTCTCTCGCTCTCAACACATTTCGTTGGGAAAACTCAAAATCAGACAAGTGTGGAGTATTCACACTGTTTTTGCCCCCTTAACCTTAAACTGTTCTCTGAGACTGATCTCACAGCATTCATTAACTGTCAGGTCTAGCTCTTAGGGATTTGTCAATGTCAATCCGTTATCACTTGGCAGGGGCCATCATATAGTGATACAAAATCCCTGTGTCTCACCCCACTCATAATATCTGAAACCCATTGCTGAAAAATCAGGTATTTAAAAAAAAATTCTGAACCAAATAAATGACAAGCAGTAAAATTCAAAATGTCAGGTGGACACCAACCGTAATTTATTGTGCATATAGTA
>VZTM01030358.1:16069-39068 GCA_013400555.1 Jacana jacana | reverse complement strand
GGGGGCCGGGCCGGCGGCCGTCCCACGTCGCCAGTTTCGCTAATCCAGAGCCGAGAGGCAGGGCCGAGGAGCCGAGCACAGAGCGCCCGCCCCCATCGATGGGCCCGGCCCTGCCCGCCCCTTCTCTCCTTCCCTGCCCGCCCCTTCTCTCCTTCCCTGCCTTACCTCCCCGCTCGCCCCCTGGCGACTGCGCGGCCACGGGCATCCGTTGGGCCAGGCTGGGCCGCGGCTCGCTAGCGCTGCCCAGCTGCCGCGGGTGAGGAGTGGACCGCCGTCTCGGGGGGGCTTACGGGGGTTTCGCCCCTCGAACAAGTGGCGGTTCCGGCGTTCCCGCCGCACCAAAGGTGTTTGGGCGCTTCGCCGGGCCGGCCGCGGAGATTCCGCACCTCCGCGGTACCGGATTCTCTCCCCGGGCTCCCGCCGGGCAGCCAGGACCAGGTGATACCTCCTGGCTGCCCCTGCCAGATTTGGGGGCGGTGGGGTGTCTTTTCTGGAGGTTCTCATGTAGCTTGTTCTTCCTTACTAAGAAAATTGAGGTTAGAGTGAGGGAAAACTGCACAATTAATTGTGCACAATGTGTATTTTAGCACTCTGGAAAAAATGTGGCCATGCTACTGCTGTTGGTTTTCTGTGGAATAGCCTCAGTCCCATCCTGGTCCTTTTTTCCTGGTTGTTTCCCCTCATAAATCCTGTGGAACCTCATCCTATGTCGTTTATTCCCATGAATCCCATCCCATCAGTCATCTTTATGCTCTCTTTGGAACCCTGGATACAAAATTCTCTCAAGACCTCTACCTCTTTGTGAACAATTAGGAAGAAGTTTTCTGGAGGAGCTGTGCCTGTGTGGTCCCCAGTTCTTCATGCTTTCCCAGCAGCATCCTGCCAGATACGCAGTTGTTGCTCATTTCCCTGATGCAGGTCAAAGTGTATGTTGCTTCTCAAAGGTCGTTGTGACAAATAATTTGCCTTCCTCTGGGCGTCAGTGGAATTATCTGCGATTCACTGGAATGCTACTTGGTTTCCATTGCTGTTGTTAGTGTTTTGCTATTGCTCATTTTTATTTTTTTCTTCCAACCTTCATTTTCCCAGTGCTGTTGCACATATTGTCAAAGTGCTTTTCTGTTACTGTTGCTTGGCTTGCGTACTTAACATTTTTGGAATATATCAGTCCACCCGGTCTAGCATGTTAACCCTGAATTCCTTCATTGTTTAACTCTGGAAGTCTTTTTTAATTAGCTGATACCAATAGTGCCCAAAGGACCATGTAATGCACCACACAACCAACTCTTCAGCAGCCAACCCAGTAAAACATATTAATGCCACCATCTCCCGACCCAAGCACTAAGTTTGCAGCAGCAGGTTTATGGAGAGCAATCCTGGGTATCGGCATCAGTGCTAAAGCAGGAAGCATCAATCTTCTGGGGAGTGAGAGAGCGGGCAGCTGCCCAGCACAGTGACTTCAGACAACTCTGTGTCAAGGTTTCTGGGTTTCCTGCCAGCTCACTTGGTAGTGGTGGAAGAAGCCTGACCGAGCCAGACCACCATTAACCCCACAGCAGGCTCTGAGATGCTCCTCAAGCCCTGCATCAGTATCCATCAGTGCCCTTAAACTGCCATAGCTTGTCTTTTTTTTTTTTTTTCATCAAAGCTAATGATCATCAGTGTCCTGCCAATTTAGCCAATGCCCATCAGCATCTGCCTTCAATGCAGGCATGGTTCTCTTCTGCCAAATGCAGAGGTTGCCATGGAACCCAATCCGTGATCCAGTGTGCTGACCCCCACCCCTGTGGCCGTCCTGGAGTAAAAATTAAAACCTCAGCAGGGAGAAAATGCGGATTAGTTTCACCTGGTCTTAGATTTCATCTTAAATTCTGACTACTGCAAATCAAGATAAGTGACTTGAGTTTTGTATTCCTTCCTAAGTCAACTCCTAATCTTGATTGAGGCAGCCCTGTGCATTCATGTGAATCCTCACAGGCTAAGCTACAGGGAAACTGGCTCCTCATCTGCCTTTTCTGCAATAACTAGTGTTTTATATATATATTTTACTGAACCTGATTCAACTGCTTTCCCAAACTTTTTCAGTCCTATTCATCTTAATTTCAATGTCCTTAATCATTAATGTTGTTCTCTTTGAAACAGCTGTTTCACATGAACTGATCAGTACTGGAAATTATACTGAGCTACACAATTTGTGTAAACAGACTCTTTGCAGATTTGCTTTAACTAAACAACCTGAAGTGATAAAAAAGTGCCTCGTGCAGTTCCAAAGCCAATTTAGGAACAAATTTTTTGCTGCTCCAAGGGGTGGTGCCAACACCTGTCAGGCTGTGGTTGTCAAGGCCAGGGCAGGACAAAGGGACAACATTGAACAGGGTGTCCAAATTACTTCCTTGGGTGCAGTGGTGGTGATGGCAGCTGCCCTGCTTCCCCCCGTCCCACTTAGCACATTGGATCTGATGTTTTCTTAGTAAATACTGGCTCAGTATGTGTGTCTCAAACGGATACCAGCAAAGCCAACAGGTTCAACAGGTGCAAAACCTGCTGCCAGGAGAATCTGAAGGCATAAGGTCCATAAAGCAAATGAAAATAGTACTTCTTAAATAAATAAGAATAAACCATCCGAGTAGTTAATCTCTAAGATCTTCAGGTTTTATCTTGAGATTTTAATAAAAATTAAGTTAGGTAAAATTGGGTCACGGTTTTCAGACATTAACACCATCAGTAAGGCAAAATTATGAAAGGGAAAAATGTGTTATATTGTTTCCTTAGTGGACAGAATTGCAATTGCAGAATTTGGACCAACAACGAGGTTGTAAATGACATTTTCAATCTTTTTCCTACCAGTGAGACAACTCTGATTATCACTGTGTGAAGGCACTCTGTTGTGGATGTTAAAATTGACATTTTTAAAAACTCAGCTCTTATTTTCAAGAAAACCAACTCACAAAATTAGAAGCCACCATAAAAAAAAGTTTGTAAAGGGCTTGAAGGAACCAGCTTCTTAGACCCTTGGTAACCATCTACAGTGCCAAATAGAAGAGCTGCATTGATTGATCTTTGTTTCCTGTGACAAGAGGCAAGGATTTCAAAGTAAGAACAGCACATAGTGACTTGCAGCATTTTAGCTGCACAAATCATGTATCTGAATGCTTTGCTTGGTTGTGATTTTCTACCGTCTTCATGGGAAACTGAATTTTCAGAGTCAAAGTGAACGTTATTCTTATCCTCTTGAGACTGATAACCTATGATTCAGCAAAAATATTTATTATGTAATGTGTTCCTAAGGATTTGTAATTTGGGGAAAACTGAAAGCCAGACTAAAGCCAAATGGCTAGCGGTGTCTATGTATGGGATATCTGTCTTAGTTTGGAGTTAGGCGTCTCAATACCCCTGAAAATATATGCTGAAAGAGCTACTTCAAAGCAACATGATTTATTTTTCTGCTCAGGTGCAGAAGCTCAAAATATAAAATTTGGGAACATTTTTGGGAAAAGGTAATTAGGAAAAAGTAGAGGCTCTGAAACCAAAAATAAAAATGCATGTATCAGCTCTGTGTAACTTTTCCTTGAAGCCCCCAAATCTTTCCCTATTTATTTTGTTATTTTTCCTCTGTGCTATCACTTTGCTTGTTTAGTAAGAAAAGCAAAGGGATTTTCCATGAGAGAAGGTGAAGCACTTAACCTTTTCATTATGGTGATACCCCTTTCTGGACCCTGAAAAACTGTGTGGCTGGATGTTGAACAATGTGCTAGTAGGAAAGACACTGAATTGTGCCAATATAATTTCTAAGAGCAAACAGTCAAATGCTTACTCAGTAAGTGATTTGGGGTTTTTTTTTGTTTTGTTTTGTTGCTATTTGTGTTATACGTTTGTGGTACTGTCTCATCATAAGTAGAAATTACTGTAATTTAAAAAAAAAACAAAACAAAACACAACAACCTATTATAGGTATGGATAATAAAATTTCACGTAAAAGGGGAATAAACTGCTTTTCTACCATTTCTACATCACGTGTAACTGGAATGTCACAGTTCAACGTGCCTGTCAGGGCTGCCACTAGAGGGCACGAAATGATTTTGAACGCTGAAGTTTCCATATAAAAGCAAGCAAAGACTTTCGAACCAAGAAGGCAGTCAAAAAAAAATGCAATAAACGCAACAAATTAGGAGGAGAAGTTACTCTATGAGTAGTTTTTTTTCAGTTTCTAAAAGATAGAATAGGATTAGCTTCTTTTTGTGTGTGTGTGCATGTGTGTGCATGTGAAATTATACTTGAAAACATAAACCAGGTATCAGAATTGGAGACACTTTATAGCGTGCCATGGAATTTTGAAAAGGTTGCAGTGGGATTTAGGAGGAAACAAAATATTTTTTTCAAACAGGAATAGAGATCAAGCAGAACTTTTGTAGCTTTTTTTCAAACTAAGTTGTATAAAATTAGAGATAATTGAGCATAAATGCTGAGGTTCTTATTTCACCTTTCTGATACGTATTAGCTGTCTCAGCTGCAGTCTGTGTAATAGATGGCTGTTACTCAGAAATTTTCAGCCCTCCATTTAATATTGCTTGGAATGCATGTCTGTCTCCAACCCCTGTCTGAAGAGATAATGTTTCATAACCATCTAAGGATGCTGTCAAGATAAATCCATTATGTATGCAGTCCTTCCATGCTGCAGCAGTGGGGGTACGTGCTGGACAGACATTCTGATGGTGCTGAGAGCCTTTTGTGGTTACAGAGGAATGAGCTTGTGTCAACTGCCACTCCCGTAACTGCATGCAGGCAGAATTTACCTCCTAAATGTAAAGACTGAGACACAGCAACAGAGGATACACGAGCCTGCTGTGTTTTAGCTCAAGCTGCAAAAGTCCTTGAGGAGTGATCTCAGTCTTATGTACTGCAGTCCAATACCTTTCATTATAGCAAACTGTTCGTAAAAAACAAGACTGTGAGCTAATGGGGTAACTGATAAGAACATCCAGCTGAGTCTGATGTTGTGTCTATGTGCTATATAAATGAGGCATGAAAATAAAGTTATTTTTCTCAGAAGTATGCCCATTGGATAGGATGAATAAAAAATAGTATAGCAAGAATATAGCAAGACTGACTGTTCATTCATTTCCTGCATGAATGCATCTCTGTCCACACTCAGGATAGAGAAATTGCAGAGAGAATCTCCTTAGAGTGGGGTCTGTGCCTGCGTTAACCCTGAGTTTTATCATGGAAAAATGTATGCTGCTGGGCTCTAGAAGCCCATGAGACTTGATTACTTTGAGGTTCATGAAGAGTTTGTGTCCATCCTGAAGTTTCTCTGGCCCTGTGCTGAGAGCTGGCTGGCAGTTGCTGGCCTCATGGTGAGGGAATAGTCATTGGTAGCTCCTTGGTTACTCCTGCAGTTGATCAAGATGGGTGAGCCTTGACTCGACTACATGTGTCTATGAATTTTTACTGTCCATTGTTGAACCGTATTAGAGTAAATTCTCAGTCTCAGCCTGGAAACCAGAAGAAGCTCTCACAGACTTTGGCAATGGACCAATTTCCATGGCAGTACAGCCATCAAAGTATTTTTCATTGTCTTGGTGTTTGTTTTTAAGCTGAGGCACTCGCTGCATTCTGCCAGCAGGAGGCAGTGACATTAGTTGTTCAGTGGGCGCCGGTTTATCTTCCAGGGGAAAAATTTAACTTGCGTTAATTGCTTGAGGCCATGGAGTACAAAAATGATGGCCAAGGAGGTGCTTGTATTGTCTGCGTCAGCTCCAGAGATGAGGCGTTCTGAGAAGCTCAAAACCAGCATCAAGTTACTCTAAGGCAAACACTTTAGCTACTTACTTTTGCTAGTCTTTTTGGAAACGTAGAGGCCTGCGAATGACAAGGTAATGAAGAAGGTTTCTGCTGTGCTTTGTTTGCCCTGTGTATTGGTGAGAAGGTGAAGGATATGAATTCCTTATCACAGGTGGTGCAGCCTGTCAATTCCTTATAGAACCCTTGTTTCAGAAGGGATTTCAGTGCTGGTGACAAGCTGGACATCCCATAGCATCAGTGAAAGGCCAAGAGATTATAATTTCCTAATAGAAACAGGTAAAGTAGAAATGGAAAAATTAACAAGCTGGTAGCAAGTGATACCAATTGATAGTTATGAGAAAGAGCTAAAGGCATATTAAACATTATATGGCCGGTGGGACAGCAAGCAGGACTTACTAAGCAAGAAAAAAAGTTCTAATAATAGTTTAGATGAGGATGACATGAAGATGACAAAACTTCCAGTGGTGATGCAGGAGAGAGATTAAATATATCCAAGGTTATTCAATAAATATTTCTACTCTGTATGTGGAAAAAATTATTTTCATGGTTCTTCATGTTGATCAATTCCTTTGTGTTCTATTAGTAACTGAAGAGGGTGTTTAGCAGCAGGTGTTAAACTTTTACATCTTTATAACACAAACAATCAGGATAGTAAAAAGGCTGTCCCAGAAGCTGTCCAGACTATTACATTTAGTTTTAGGGTAACATTTGTATCACTGAGCAAATCTCAGAGGACGTGGGAAAACCTGTTCTTTGTTGCCATGATGATTACTAACACTAGGACAATTTGTGGAGGGATGTGATGAGTATTCCATCAACTGAGTTCTTTAAATACCTTAAATATGTGTTCTTTTTCAAATGTATTACGGCCTTCATGAGGAAATTGGCAAGTGAGATGACCCCCCTCTGTTTAGGGGATCACAATGGTGATCATCACCTGTTTTTTTGACCTTTAAACATATAAATCTGGAAACCTTAGCTGTCTTCACACTGTAACCATTTCAGGCTGAAGTTTCTAGAAGGTATTCTAGAAATAGATATTTCTGTTCAGATAAGTATTGCTGTAGATAGTATGATAGAATGAGTCTCAGGGTTCACATTTCCGCATGTATTTGCCTCACAGTCTCCTAGTCTGCATTGAGTCCCCATTAGTTTCATCCTGGGATCAAGCCCCAAGGCAGAAACTGTACTGTACATGTGGTGCATCTTGTATGGTACATACTGATCCTGATACCAGGACGTGGGTAACTGTGGTAAAGTTACGAAAAATATATTTGAAATACTATTAAAATGCATACTGCTGTCACCCCTGCAAGTAGTGCATGAGTTTCTGTCTCTCTTGTTAAACAGAGTACAGGAATGATACTTTTGTCAAGCCACGCTCTGAAAATAATTTCCCTTCATTAATTTTGCATTATAGCTATGACGTAATGCTATTGCTTTTAGTTAAGACTTGGGCTTATTTAAATCCAAGCTCAAAATCAGTTCATTCACAGACAAAAGATATGCCTGCTGATGAGAGTGACTGAACACTGAAAGGGGCTGCCCAGGGAGGCTGTTGGGTCTCCTTCTCTGGAGACATTCAAACCTAGCCTGGACACATTCCTGAGTGATCTGCTCTAGGTGTTCCTGCTCTGGCAGGGGGATTGGACTAGATGATCTTTCAAGGTCCCTTCCAATCCCTGTGATTCTGTGATTCCACTGTGCTGCTGCAGTGTTTGTGGAACAGCCAGCTCCAGTGTCCAGGCTAAGAGGATATCCTGGAAAGTGAAGAGTGGAACTTAAGGAGTTATTGTCACTGGAACGTGAAACATGTTCTGATCCCATCTTACCTCTTGTGTGGAGTCACACACATGCAGGGAACTGCTCATATGGTCCCGTTTGGATACTTCAGCATCCTGTGCAGGAGCCTCCAGCTGAGCCCTGTGCTGTGTTGGTGCTGGTCTGCCCTGGAGGCTGCGCTGCAGCACCTGAGAGGGGAAGTCTTGCTGGATCAAGACAACTCCATGCAGAGCTAAGCAGAGGGATGATTGCGCATGTTGACTAGTTTACAGTGAATCAGTAAGCCAGGTTGAGTTAGAATCATAAAATCGTAGAATCATTTAGGTTGGAAAAGACCCTTGGGATCATCGAGTCCAACCATCAGCCCTACTCTATAAAGTTCTCCCCTACACCAGATCCTTCAACACCACATCCAATCTACCATTAAACACAGTCATGGATGGTAACTCCACCACCTCCCCGGGCAGACGATTCCAGTGCCTGAGCACTCTTTCTGTGAAAAATCCTTCCCTAATATTCAGCCTAAACCTACCCTGCTGCAGCTTGCAGCCATTCCCTCTTGTTTTGTTGCTAATTACCCATGAGAAGAGACCAGCACTAACCTCTCTACAATGTCCTTTCAAGCAGTTGTAGAGAGTGATGAGGTCTCCCCTCAGCCTCCTCTTCCACAAACTAAACAGTCTCAGCTCCCTCAATCGTTCCTCGTAAGATTTATTCTCCAGGCCCTTCACCAGCGTCCTTGCCCTCCTCTATGNCTCTATATCCCTGTTGAGATCATCAATAAAGATATTAAACAGAAATGGCCTCAATACTGATCCCTGAGGAACACCACTTGTGACCAGCCATGAGCTGGATTTAACTCCATTGAGCACCACCTTTTGGGACCATCCTTCCAGCCAGTGCTTGATCCAGCAGATCGTACGCTCATCCAGGCCATGAGCAGCCAGCTTTGCCATCAGAATTTGGTGGGGGACAGTATCAAATGCTTATCGAAAGTCCAGGTGTACAATATCCACTGTCTTCCCGTCATCCAACAATCGGATCATCTTGTCATAGAAAGAGATCAGGTTTGTCAGGCAGGACTTGCCTTTCATTAACCCATGCGAGCTAGGTCTGATCACCTGGTTGTCCATTACAAGGTTAGTCATGACAGTCAAGATGATCTTGACCTTCCCTGGTATCATGACATTCCCTGGTATCAAGGTCAGACTGACAGGTCTGTGGTTTTCTGGATCTTCCCTTTTGACCTGGTAGATGGGCCTTACATTTGCTACTTTCCAGTCCATTGGGACCTCTCCAGTTAGCCATAACCTAAGGAAAATAATGGAAAGCAGCTGGGCAATGCCAAGTTGATGAGGATTTGCCTGTGGAAATATTGGGGCGGCTAGTTCAGATAAGGCACTCACACTTTAGCTCCTGTGTCATCCAATTCTGCTGACCAGTGACACCTTTTGGAGATTCTGCCATGTTATCTCTGCTTACATGATGGGAACGCGCAATTAATGGATGGAAAAATTGAAGGGATGTGCAACTGGAAAGAAGCATACCTGAAAATAGAATGGGACTTACTTATCCTAGCACACCATGGGTTTAGTCCATGTATGGTATTCCTTTTCTATTAATAACCTAAAATATTTTTTTAAGTCATTTTGAAATGTCTTCCTTAGCCCTTAAAAATGCTTATTTTATCAAGAAGTCAAATATTTCTTGTAGGACGTTTAAATATTTTCCCTTTTTTTTTTTTTTTTTTTTTAAATAACTAGTTGGAGTGGTTTTTCTGCTCCCTATCCTTGTCTGAGCAAGCCCACCTCTGGTGGGCTTTCTTGCTGCCTGTGTACCAAGGTCCATCCTGATCCTACAGCTTTGTCTCTCCTCTCCATAAACAGACCTGCCTGCTGCTGCTTCTGTATTAGCTGGCAGGACTAAAACATCTTTGAGGGTGACAGAGTGCTGGAACAGGCTACCAAGAGAGGTTGTGGAGTCTCCTTCTCCAGAGATATTTGAAAAACCCTTCTGGATGTGTTCCTATCCTGCCTCCTTTGGGTGAACCTGCTTTCTGCCAAAGGGGGGGTGGACTAGATGATCTCCAGAGGTCCCTTACAACCCCTATGATTCTGTGATATGACTCTGTGAGGACTTGGGAGCGCTGTACTTTGTCAGCTGAAGAGGTCTGCCCAAAGCAGAATAAACACACCAAGGAGCAGGAGAGGAACTGTAAATGATTCTTTACTTGCATCAGTCATACTTGTGCAAGCTGCTACTAGACATACTTCCCAGAGGTTTCCTTTCCTCTTTTCCAATGCCCAGGGCTGTAGCTGAGTGGTTACTGAGTGATTGATGGTGTCATGTCAGCCTTGGTTCACTGCACCACAAGTATTGGATTGTGTACAGACATCTCAAATGCCCTGGATGCAGCAGAAACCTGCAAATAAAAAGGCAACAAGTCCAAGGCACTTGTGGGCTTTCTGCTCAGAGGAATCACATGGAAATTTTTGTTTGTTACCTTGTTTTTGGAGAGTAATGCTGATATTGAGACATTTTCTTCTTCTATGAAAGCACTTTTCACAGTGCTTAGGCTCATGTACGAAATCATCCCTATCCATTTGTTGGAGAAGGCTGATCAATTCCAGAGGTAGTCCTTCACTGAGGGGAACTGAGAAGGCTCCATAACTCTTGCTCTGACAGGCTTGGAGCAGCATTTGGTGCTTATTTTGAGCCAGGATTTTGTAGGCAGCCAATACCAGGGTTCTTAATTTAACCATATCAGCATGTTTTAAACCTGTCTTAAGCTGTAGATGTTGTGGAATCCTTTGCTGTTGATAAATTTCTCATTATGCTGTCCATGGACACTATTAGCAGCTTTCTCCATGACATTCACAGTCAGTTCTAATCAGATTATGAAAGTAAAATGTCACATACAATATGTGAAAACACCTTTTTTTCGGACAATTTGGAAATGCTCTGCCAAGTAGTTTGAGGCAGTTCTAGTAAACACATAAAAATAATTCATGCAAGGTCTTTCAATAGATAGCCACTAAAAAAAGGAGAGAAGCACTTTCTTCTGCGTTTTCTTGATGCTAAAACACAGGAAGCCAGCAGCAGGTCCATGTTCCAATGTGGTCCCTGTTACAGGAGCACTGGAGTGCTAGGCCAGTTCCCATTCACCAAGGAGCACTGATACAGGCTTATATAAAGCTCTGGGTACAAAAGAGGGTAAAATCTGCCTCTGTACATCCCTGCTGTGTTTGGGTCAATGTATTCCAGTGGTTTCTGACTGATGGTGTTGTAAGTACAGACCTAGGCACGTAGTGATGTGAAAAGGCCTATGATACAGAAGTGCCAAATGCCAAATTCTCCATCCACTTTTGTGAGGCAGGCCTGTGCACATAAGCAGGGCTGTGTGTAACCATGTTATTAACATATGTAGAACAGACAATATGAATTTGGCTGTCCAGTCAAATTCCTTGCCAAGTTTCCAGTAGCTTACTCATGTTCTAATTTGAAAATATTAAATCAGTTATGGGTTTTTTTAGAACTGCTTTTTCATCTCTAGGACTATGAATACCTGCATATCCTGAATATCACTGCAATCATAGCTAGAATAATTTTTATAATAACCTATCATTTTAAGAGATCAATTTTACAAATTTATCTGTAAACAAAAATAACCAAAACTGGTAACTGACTGCTGATCCTGAACCCTTCTCAAATAGTTGTGCCATAGGGTGATGTGGAAAACATGGGTCTAAACTTGTAAGCTTTTGTAAAGTTGGTGTGTAAAGTTTAAATCCAGACCTGTATCTAGAATTAATTTTTAAAAATCCATGTTACATCTTCCATCAGATTCCCGGCTAAGGAAGCTTCTTGACCTAACAGAGTTGAAAATCTAGATCTGATTTTCTAGCGTGATTGTTTACTGCCTTAAGCAAATACACCAATTAAACACAGGCAATATGAGGGAAAAGTGTGGGTTGGGTGGGAACGTAGGGACATATGTTTTATATTTGGTTTGGTTTGTGAGAAAACATTAGGTTCTTGACTTCTGCTCTGGTGAAAAAATAAAATAATTGCACATGAAGGAAATTTACAATACAGACCTTATTCTGCATTTTTTTGTACAAATTCCTTGTGTGTTTTATCACAAATAATAAATGAAATGCAAGAATTGGACTACCCACTTCTCTCAAGTCAATTGCTTCAAGTATCTTCAAGTCTCAACAACCATGACATAAATCTTTCTAATGAATGGTCATGTGCAGATGTACAAGCGTGGGGCTTTCATTTTCAGCTGAAGGAACTCTGGCTTCAGCTAGTGAGAGCCTGGGTTTTGCTCATCAGATTTTTCTCATATTCTTAAAATTGTATTTGTATTCAGTTTCATTTGAATTTGGTTTTGATTAGTCCAAACAGCAGATGGCTATCATAAAGAGTCTGTATTTAACTTGGCACTTTCCATTCCACATTCCTTTACTATTCATAGCACAGCAGTCATACTCATCTCCAGTACACATAAAAAGAGGCAGTTCAACTTGCAGCTGCAGATCTCCTCAAACGTTTGAGTATTTGCAAACTAACTTACAGTTCTAGCTTTTTTCTTTAATGTTGAAAAGACCAGATACTTGATACAGCGGGTGGATTTTTTTTCTTTTCATCTCCAATGATCTCATGAAATGAGAGACACTGGGACAGAAACTAAACCTGTATCTATAGTAAGGAACCTCTACACTTCAAATTACTGTAGAGCCCACATTCATTTGAGGAAAGTGGGACTATACAAAGGCAGAAAAATTTGCTCTTGAAGACACGGTTGTTGGATCTCAGCATAAACTGTCAGGCAACATGAAGTAAAAAAATTAATCTGATTGAACAATAAGACTACCTAAAATGTATAGGAGTAAAGGCATCTGCACTAGAGTAATGCCTTTTTATTACACCAGGGCTTCACAGGGAAGAATTTGATCCTTTTGAGTGTTTTTAAGCAATACATTTTTTTCCTCACCTGCTAATTGATAACACAATATGTTAAATTAAACCAATTTTTTACATGTCTTTGAATGTTTTCTTTCAAATTAATTTGTCTTTGACAGAAAATATAATTTCTTGTTACTGTGTTTTCAAATATAGTCAGTGATTATTCTTTTTTTCTTGTAGTTTCAAACATGCAACACACCTCTAAAAAGTAGTCTCTCAAGGTTTTTTTTGTATACGAGCTTGAACTGCAGAAACAGGCTTTTTTTCTTGATAGTATCCTTCTGTTTCTGTGCTCTTCCAGAGCCTAAGGAAAAGGAATTTAATCTCAAAAATTAGAAAACAGATGGTTTAGTACATAAATTTCCAAAAGACTCACCACCTGTCTATTGCTTCTTATATAATTACAACTATGTATGACAAATGTGTGCCGCTTAGAAATACAACTCCTCCTACTGAATTCATAAATGTGCTTTATTTTCAATATGTTATCAAACAGATTTTTTTTTTCTCTTGCTGTGACTAGCCTAAATTTTCTGCTGTTCAAAAAACCTGGCTTTCCAACACATATGTACCTGGAGGCAAGCAATCTAACATTTCACATCAAACATTAAACTCAGCACACTGAAAAAATATATACAAAGCTTTTCCTCTACTGTAATGTAAATACAGCCACATGCTTAATACACTCTTCAGCATTGCTTGAGTGATATAATGTTGTTATATTAAGAATTATTTTATCTCACCAATAAACTATGGACAAGGTTCTAATTCTTTCCCAGAGAGTTCTTCATCTCAACAACCAAAATACCATCATGGCAGAAAAGTGCAGACAAGTCTTTGTTCTCCACTCCGTTAGGTAATTTGTATTGTCTGGTAAAGCTTCTGGATATGAAACCATGTTCATCCATCCTGGGTCCGTGCTGGGCTTTGATCAGGAGCCAGCCTTCAAAAGTCTGAATAATGATATCTTCAGGGCGGAACTGCACAACATCCAGCAAGACCTGAAAGTGTGTGTTCTCCTCCTGGCTGCTCTGCCCGTCCCCCACCGTACCTTCTGCCATGCACCTTCTGTTCCTCAGGGCAGCGGTAGAAGGGCCCGGCAAAGCATATAAAAAGTGGTCCAGTTTGTGTGGTTCCGGCTCTTGCATGGCAAACTGCTCTTGATAGCGTATAGGAGTTTCCACCCAGTGTCTTATAACAGCTTCTGCCATTGCTGAGGCAGAGAGAAGAGCTCCTCTGCTCCTGTGTCCCTTTGGGCAAGCTGCAGAGTCAGGGCAAACTCTTCCCAGTCGTATGCCTCACCCGCAGACTGGTTTATCCCTGGATGTCGCCTTTCACTTTTAGCACAGGCAGAGCTTAACATTTAATAGGGCATGCACTGCTCCAATGCCAGTAGACTTGTTTCTTCTTTTATCCACTAACAATAGAGCACTATTTATAGTGCTGGGGTCTTGAGTGGCTTCAACACATGCACAGCTTTCAAGCATAAGAAGAAAAAGCAAACTCTTAATGCACCTCCAACTATTGCAATATTGTGCTGTTTGTCATGATGAATAATGAGCAGACAAGTAATATTATCTGATTTAAATAGAAGTTTAGTGATTCTGTTTTTCCAAGGGATACATGGCAATAGATAAAAACTCTGTATTTCTTCTGACTGAAACACAAAGTTCCTGAGGGAAGGGGGTTCACTGGCTTGACAGTGGGAATGGAGCAGATTTCTGGTTAGGTAAACTACAAAACTATCAAGTGCATTGGATGTTGTTGCAGACGTTGTGCATAGGTGAAATACAGGCGTGTTATTGGCGGGAGGAGGGGGTGCCTGAAGGGCTGAGTCTGCAATCTTAGTGACCTACAAACACAGCAGAACCTTCTCCAGTGAGTCAGCGAATCAGACTAAAGAGTGCAGGGAAAATTACAGTGTGAGCTCATCTTTCACAGCTTCTAGAAGAGTGCAGAGTTATTTTTTCCCAGCAGAATAGTAAAGGCAACTCCAATTCCTTACTGCTGTCACATTGTCCCAGTACCCTTCATTTTCTGGGGCTTAACAGTTTGAATCTATGAGCCCGTCTACCACGTCTCCTGGAAGCAGGGTTGATGACCTCAAAAGCTCTCTGTGGCTTAATCATCTTGCTGCTCTATAGCAAGAATGTATCAAATAACCCCTGCAAGAGTTAATAACTTTGTTAACAAGACCTAAGAGGAAAGTGCAATGAAGAGTGAAAGCATTTCCAAATTTTAATATGTTTGCTAGAAAATCCCTCTAGCTGGGCTGGGTCATGTAAAGCAGAATGCACTCTGGCAACTGATAATGAAAATTGTTTATTCCCTTCAGTTGTACAAATGGTAGAAATAATAAAACATGATACTTTCATTCCTTCTTGTTTGGCTATTGTTTTTCAGAGCTCCGTATCTCTCTTGTCCTTACATTTTCCATTACCATTAAAATGGCAAGTTGGGTTATATGGGATCTTTGATTGCTAATGGACTCACAAAGAAAGAGGCAGTTGAATTTTGATAGTTATCAGAAATTGACTTCTTTCTTGAGTTGATAACTGAACAAGATTACCAGATATATCCATAATTAAGGTTCTAAGGTTGCTATTTTATTTTAGACAGATGGAGACTTTGTCGCAAGGTAAGGAAATTTT
This sequence comes from Jacana jacana, assembly GCA_013400555.1. Lineage (NCBI taxonomy): Eukaryota > Metazoa > Chordata > Aves > Charadriiformes > Jacanidae > Jacana > Jacana jacana. Next base: position 23,862 of record VZTM01030358.1, on the reverse strand, counting down.
TAAAGGTAGATCAAAGGTTCAAGATAAATTAACGGCCAACTATTTAATTGAGTATTGTGGGAAAGGAGAGTTATTTTACTTTACTTTCCTATTGGCTGTTCTCTTGTCAAACTGTCCTCCAGAAATAATTTAAAAGTGCAATTCTAATGTATAGCTTGCTGGAAAAGTGATAAGAATAACCTGGACAGTTGCCCATTATCTGTTCAGCAGCTGTTCTCTGTTTCACTAGCCAATGATTCACTTGATGAGGAAACTTTAACCCTGAGGTGAAGCAGTGTGTCTGGTTGGTTTTGACATTATGCTTTTAGAGATTGCTGAAAGTTATTGGTGTCCCTACTGAATTCTGTGATGATAGCCTGACTTGTTTTACTTCAGTTTTGCACTCCATTAATAAATGTACTGTGCAGGAATACCACACTGTTTCACTTTTTAAAATTTTGTTTTAATTATTCCCATCTTCTCCGGTAAAAGGTAAACTTGCCTATACTTACACTTTAAATGAAAACAGAAACCACCACCTCAGGGCAGCTCACTGAGACAGCTATATCTATTCCCAGAAACAGTTGCATTAGTCTTTCAAATGTCTATGTTAAGCATATTTGAAACTGTCCATCTGGTGGTTAGCATGAAAGATGCTTTGAATGCCCTTTAAATTCATGTCATACGCAAAGTTCTACAGAAATTCACAGGATCCCTTTCTATTCTGTAGGACAAAGAGTCTGAAAGATTTTGGTGATGAAGTCATGTCACCTCTTTCTGCTCTCCTGTCTTGCTCTCTCCTCAGTCCCAGTCCCCTCTTCTCCCTCTTTTTCTTCTATGGGCTCAGGAACTATCACAATCTTTCTTACATCTTTGTTGCTAACATGGAGATTGTGTCAACTGGAAAAAGGAAACACTTTTGAAAGGCAACTATCTCAGCAACTTAGAATATATTTTTGGGCTTTCAAATGTAAATATAGACATGGCACTGCGATACTGAAGAACTTTTGAGGCTTATGCTACAGTACTCTGCAAATATCTATAGCATATTTCAGTCAAGCTATGCATTTGAAAAGTAGTTAATTACTGAGTTCGTTTTAAACCTTTGGAGCAGAATCAATGTCCTTCATCACCAGCTTAGTACCTTGAGTTCTCTTCCCTGGGTTTTCTGTGCATGTGAAGGCTTTACCTCGTGCCCTGCAGAAGGTGGGAAAATACTGACCAGCACAGGAAGTATTGCAGAGCTGTTCCTTGCAAAACTGAAGCAAGGCAATTAGTTATCATGGCCTTGCAGTTGTCAGTCCATGCTCTGTTTGCTGATTGCACATACTTGTGGTCTCAGTATCTTTTGCAGATTTTTAAAGGCAAGGAATGGGATCCATTGACAACTTGCAACAGTCGGCTGGGAGAAACACGGTGCCAGTATGAATGTGTCACGCTGACATCTTGTGGTGAGACGAGAAAATAGCTGTGGAAAGAAAGGAGAAGCTGCCTGCTTTGTACTAATACTGAATAATATTACCAGTCTGTGAAATACTTGAACAGAAAGAAGAAATCAAAGGAATAAAACTGCAAGACTTTAACTTACAACAGGATATTTTCAAACTAACATAAGTTTCCTTCTCAGTATTTTGGAGGGGAGGGAAAGAAATATTTGATTCATAGAATGTTGGAAGAAAACTTAATGATCACCCAGTCTTGACCCACCTGCCATGGGCAGGGACACCTCCCACTAGACCAGGTTGCTCAAAGCCCCATCCAGCCTGGCCTTGAACATCTCCAGGGATGGGGCATCCACAGCTTCTCTGGGCAACCTCTTCCAGTGCCTCACCACCCTCACAGGAAAGAATTTATTCCTGATATCTAATCTAAATCTACCCTCTTTCAGTTTAAACCATTACCCCTGGTCAACCCCTCACTACACTCAGTGATAAAGAGTCCTGCCTCGTCTCTTCTCTAGGCTCCCTTTAGATACTTAAAGGCTGCCACAGGGTCTTCCTGGAGCCTTCTCTTCTCCAGCCTGAAAGACTGCAACTCTCTCAGCCTGCCCTCCATAAAAGAGGCGCTCCAGCCCTCAGATCAACTTCATGGACTTCCTTGGGATTTACTCCAATTGGTCCATGTTCTCCTTCTGTTGAGGGCTCCAGAGCTGGACTCAGCACTTCAGGTGGGGTCTCATGAGAGAGAAATAGAAAGGCAGAATCACCTCCCTCGAGTTATTGGCCATGCTTCTTTTGATGAAGCACAGGATGCAGTTGGCTTCCTGGGCTGCAACTGCACACTGCCAGCTCATGTTGAGTTTCTCATCAACTAATATCCCTAACTGCTTCTCCTCAGGGCTGCTTTCAAGCCATTCTCTGCTCAGCCTGTGTTTCTGCTTGGGATTGCCCTGGCTGACATGCAGGATCTTTCACTTGGCTTTGTAGAATTTCATGAGGTTCACCTCTCAAGCTTGCCCTGAATGGCATGCCTCTCCTCCAGCATGTCAACCATGTCACACAACTTGCTGTTTTTGGCAAACTTGCTGATGGTGCACTCAATCCCACTGTTCATGTTGCCAACAAAGATGTTAAACAGTACAGGTCCCGGTACTGGTCCCAGTACCGATCCCTTGAGGAATGTCACCTGGACCCTTGATCACAACTCTTTGGGTGCAACTTTACAGCCAATTCCTTATCCACAGAGTGGTCTATCCATCAAATGCATGTCTCTCCAATTTAGAGACAAAGTTGTCATGCAGGACAGTGTCAAATACTTTGCAGAATTCCAAATAGATGATATCTGTTGCTCTTCCCATATCCACCAAGACCTTAATGCCATCTTAGAAGGCTACCAAAGTTATCAGGAATGTTTTACCCATGGTGAAGCCATGTTGGCTGTCACTGTGGAAAGCCCAGACTTCCATGTCACCATAAGAAGCTACTCATGTTGAACATCCAAAGCAGATATCCTGGTAAAGCTGTACTGTAAATTGCAAAAATGTAAGGTGCACAAATTCATGAGAATAAAACATTTTTTTTGCTTAACTTAAAGATATACAGGTGCATCTTGCTTGGCACAACTTTAAAACAATAAAGTAAAAAACTTGGAACAATTCTGTGCGTACTTGATTCCACCAAAAGAAGTACATATTTCAACTACCACTGAAATTCAGTAACAGCCCAATGAGAAAAAGAGCTAAAAAGATGACATGAACGAGACTTCTAGCAAAAGCAAACAAGCTAAATTCAAATGACAGGTGAATACAGGTGAATTTAGGCAGAGCACTGCAATTATTTTTACCAAGGCACCCAAGGTTGTCACTCATAACCTACTTCACAGGTTGCTCACAAAATGTGCTGGCATGTTAGACTTGGCAATACATAAGAACTCACAGAAAGGTAAGGGCAAGTAGGACTTTTGGTATTTTTTTGGTGCTGGCTCTGTTATACCCAATAAGGGAGTTTAAGCTTTGTGGTGATACTAAAGAGCTAGATAGTAAAAGAAAATGCATGTGAGGATGGAATGTGGCATGGCATTTATGGAAACTGGGTGGAAAAGAGCGATTTACCACATGGTATTTAATATATTTTTGCAGAGTAAGAAAATTACTATCTCCTACTTGTGCCACTTTGAGTTCATTACTTCTTAGAGCCATGAGTTGTTCTCTTAGCTGCACTGTTAAATCTGGACATATATACATAAACTCTGAAGGAATCAAAAATGTAATCAGAACTACTGCAAGTGTCTAATCAGCAGATATCAGGTGTTCTGCTTTCAATAAATATTGAGGGATTCTTTTTTATTAATGTCTCATTCCAGTCACTGGGTATTTTTATTGGTCAGTGAATCACAACATAGCTCTTTCTGCAGCAAGACTTCATGCTGTGTTCTGAAACTTCTTGCAAGTTGTAAAGGCTGTGTTGTTACACAGCCAGCTTCACTAAAGGAAGGCTTCATTCTGTGGGTCATGTCCTTCAAAATCTGGAAAAGGCTGGATCTGCCCAGCCTCTTGGAAAATCTCTCCAGGGCACTGATGCTCACTTGTAACTATAAACTTGATCTCCTAATTTTAGGGGCCTCTTAGGAAGTGGAAAACTAATCTCAGCCTTTGCACTAGGAATCAAGTGTTTGCTCATTTGTTAGGAAACTATGCAGGAAACATAAGTAAACATGGAAAGGAGTATCATTTTGATACGCTACATCCACTATTACAAGACCTTTTTTTGACATGTTAAGATGATAGAGGGGCATGTGAAGGATGAGGGATGACATGACCACAGAAGCTGCTGTTGGAGCAACATCTTTGCAGAATGGTGAAAGTATAAAAATGCAACTTGTAAAATAATGATTTTAACATTTCCTTTTACTATAAAAGTTACTTTAAAGTGATGTGATGGAACTCTTTAAAAGCATTTGCTTTGTAATTCAGATGGCTTGTTTCTTAAGCATTTTTGTCTGTTACAGGCAAATGCATCTGTACCTCACAAATTCTTGAGGAAAACCTATAGAAAGCAAACTGTAGTATTTTGAGTGGTAATGATCTGTTTACGTCTTGCACACAGAACAGTAGAGAGGAAATGAACAATTAAAAGAGAAGGATGTGCCTAGGGGCTTGGAAGCTCTGTTTTGCCACTGAAAGGCAGGATCTAATGCATTCTTGCTGTAGAAACATCTTATTTTTCACCAGCTAAAAATTAACTGGTGTTCCAAGAAGAATGCCAGTTTTCAAATTTCCTCCTCCTGTGCCTCACTGAGTTCTTGACTTGAGACCTGATAGGAATAACTCCAGGCAGTTGAACACAGTAAGACTGATGTATTTATTCTGGATTTGTTTAAATTTTCTATCAAGTGCTCACCTGCTTATTTAGGATGTGAAACATCTATTCCATGGATCAGATAGTCAGATTTGCATGCTTTGTGGTTGACCACTTCAGTAAAAACAATACAAGTACTGAAAATCTCACCTATGAAGTTCTGGGAGTAGGAATATTTCTGCTGTTTAAAATTATGTACTCCCTAAATCCTCTAGAGGTAAGGGCTGGAAAATCTAGGACCTAAATTAAACATAAACCATGTTAATGAGTAATTAGCACAAAAACCCCATGATGTAATTTTGTTTAGGTTTTTTTTTCTAAGAACAAAGACTTAAGTTAAATAGCTAGAATGAATTGAAGACCTATAGTGTGTGGATGCTCTGGATATGTTTGACAAACTAACTACTTGCCAGAATTAATAGAACTTACTAAATGAATTTTGAGATTTAAAATTTTCACTACGTTCAAGTGTGGGAAGGCACTAAGGGTATAACTGAATACAATTCTCTGCTCAGATACCATGAAAATATTGTATTATGACATGAGTGATAGATTCAAAACATATTTCAGTGGACTTAGGAAAATTTTAGAGCTTTGGTCAACCCCTTCTAAGTATTTGCTAGTAATGGGATATCAGCTGAATGGCCCTCAATATGAAGGTGGTTATGGCTAGGGCTAATGTCTGTGACTGGCATTGGATGATAATGTCCTGGTTTGAGGTAAAACAAACCAATTTTCTGTTCAGTAGTTTTACTTTTTAGCTGGGCCTCTTCTAAGTGACTAAAGTCTGAAATTAACAGCACATTGTTCAGAGACTGTTTTGTCTCACAGTGATAAGACCTGATTATACCAAGGGAGGGTGTGCAGAGAGGCCCTTGCNGGAGCTTGATACAGTTTTGTATAGACTGTATACTTTTTTTTTTCCTTTCTTTTATACTTTTTTAAAAAAAATATTATTTATTATATTATTATTATTTTCATTATATTTTCATTATAGTAGTTTAGTTTAGTTTATATATTTTCATTAAAGTAGTTTAGTTTTCTAAACTCCTGAATCTCTTTAATCCTTCCTCTCCTCTCTTTTCTTTAGGTGGGAGGGAGGGGTTGCCATCTGTCTGATTGGTCAAAACCACGACAATTAAGCTACTGATTTAAGGCATATTTTGTGACTGTATCTTGTAGGTAGAACTGGAATCAGTGAGATACTTCTATAGTGTCAGGAATCCATAAAAAATTCTTCAAATAACATGCAAGTCGCCCACCACCACGCATCACCAAGATGGGTTAGTTCTCTAGGGCCAAGCAAAGAATCCCTGGTCACTCAGTGTAAAAGTTATTGAGGCTGAAAGTCAACATGTTGGTCTGGAAGGTGGCCAGTTTCTGATTTCAGGGTAAAAGCATCTCATACAGAAAGTCCTTAAAGAGCAACTGCTGTGATTTGGGAAGGATTTACAGGATGAGTTTGCTATGGTTAGTGAACAATTCCTTTCTGGAGCGATGTAAATGTGCTGTTTGATGTCAACAGATATCACAAATTAACTTCTGTGATGAGAATCTTTAACTGACAAGGAGTCAGTTGGAGACTGGGTGGGCTTGCTCCAAAATCTCCTGTTCAGAGTGACTGACAGGGACTGATACTGTGTTCATAAGATCATTTGGTGGATAATGTGAAAGTCACTGGTAGCCATGTCTCCATTCTATTAGCCACTTGTTTGTATCACAAAGCCAGCCTCTCTGCCACATTTTCAGTCTTCGAAGTGAAGCCAATAATTCATTGGCAAAAATATTGCCTCCCGTTGCCTGTCCATATGGAGAAAGCCAACCAAAATCTGGCTCCTATGTCAGAATTGTTATTTCTTTCAGTGTTGGAGTTAGAACAATATTTTCATATTGTCTTAATTTCTTGACTTTGGTGATGCCAGGAAGGCTGCAGATGTTGTAAAATTGGGTGGAAGACATACTTTTTTGTAGACAGAGTTTTCAGTTAACTCCAAGGACCAGATTCTGATATATAAACAATTTTTATCTTCACTGTAGTGGCACATAGTGTATATCAGTGCAGGATTTACATCCTTCATTTTAACATTATCACCCATATGAGTTCTAAAATTACATATTCTTTCATAGTACGGGTTCAGCTCAGAAGACACTTCCAATCCCTGATATGCTGTGATTCTGTGACTCTGTGACAGCACTTGGCCAGACTTTTCTTTCAGATCTCAGATTAAGGTTACTATGAATCTTAATTTAGAAGACCTGGACAGCTATGGTATTTCACAGACATGAGAATTGAATGCTTTAATGAGGCGTTATGCCTTAAATTTAAAACTTATTTCTCCTTTCGTATTTATCTTCTGTTCATACATATTAATATTTGAAAAATCTGAAAACATGCTTTCTGGCCTGCTTTGTACACTTGCCTATATGCAAAGACTCTCTGCCAAATAAGTTGGGAAAAAAATAATGGGAGACTTGCTTTTCTTCTTAAAAAATCATTGCATCATAAAACATACTAGCAGAATCTCCTTCGGTCTTTACCATACTCTCTAAGCAATGATCCCTGTACACATAAACATTTATAATGGATGACCACATACCTGGGTAGTTGGTAAGGCAGCACTCTCTTTCCATTACGACAATACTTCTGTCCCAACAAATATTTATCAATACAGCTTTTTTTATAGTAATATAAAGCTGAGTTGTGCTGTGTGAAAATATATTGCTTGTATGTTGTTCTACTGAAGGCCAGAAGATCCTTAATTAAACTTTGTTGTCCTAAGGTTTATGTTTAGACAGCATCTTGTGCAAGAAATAAAATATTTGTAATGAGATCATAAGAGAGCAATAATGTTTATGAAGGCAGATTTAACTCCCATGTTATAGAGACTGTTTTAGTTTCACAGTAGAAGCTCTTTTTCCATAGTGATCTTTGCTGTACCGAGTAGGTAAATTAGGTCTGTGCAGTTTAATAGGATAGTTCTGTAATCATACTCACAGTACTTGGTTTTAAAGTGATTA
>VZTM01030358.1:1598-14883 GCA_013400555.1 Jacana jacana | reverse complement strand
ACCACAGCTCTGCGAGGGCTAATGTGCACAGATAGTATAGCAGGAGAGGTTTGGGACTAACATACAAACAACTGGTAACATCATAATCCTGGGACTAGTGTAGCGCCACTGAAAACCAGCATCCTCTAAGGTTAGGTACTTAAATAGTGCAGGAGGACTCTGCAATTTCAAGAGGTCAAATTCAGTTTACAATTCCTCTTATTTTACTTCTTCCCAGAGTTAACAATGCATCCTGACTATAAAAAGACACTCGAAAAGTGTCTTTTAGTTATTCTACTGGTGCAGTTCTACATCCTGATTATGAAAAAAATCAAAGTTAATATTTCTTCACAATAGATGTTCAATTTCTTTAGTCTTTCAAGGTCACTTTGCATACTCTGATAATAATTTTAATTTCCTGGTCTAAAATGCCCAGCATTATTTTCACATATTTTGGGCTTATTTTTATTCATATCCAAGTGTTAAGTAAGCATTTAGATGTCATTACAAAAGATGCTTACTACATGCTAGTTACATATCAAGTGTATGACCACTTGTGAAATTCAGCCCATTTGAACAAGCAAAAGGCATTGGGGGTGTTGGGGGTGGGATGATGTTTGAAATGCAACTTCTGCAGTTGTTTGTCTTCAAGAACTTGTTACCCTTAAAGTCTACATCTCATAAATGTGGGTAAGTTCATTAAGGGTAATCTTTCTGCCTCTAAATTGGCTGCCATAGGAGACTGCTACATGTCAGCTCTGCCTTTTGTACAAACTAACATGGAATTAATTGTCGGCATTTACAGAATGACTGGACTGATCCCTTGTGTTACCAGATACAACCCTCTGCAGTTATTACCTCCAGATGTGGGGAGAAAGGCTAGCAAGAATACCTAGTTCCATTAACCCATACTTTTTTTGACCACAGCAGGTCTGAGCTGGCATATTGAGACCTGGTCTGAAGCAGTGTTAGGCAATCAGAACTGTACTTTCAGGTAATATTAAAAGCAGTCTGTCAGGGATGCTACTTTGTGCTAAATATTGCAGAATCCTGTTTGTCTTGCAGTAGGTACCCAAAATTAACTGATCCTTTGATCTTTGTGTGCCTCCTGCTTCTGAAAGAAAGCAATAATAATATTCTCCCATCTTAAAGGATGGTTGTGAAAATGAACTAATTAATATTTGTGAAGCACTTAGAGAGTATCATAATGCATGCCAAAGTAATGCATAACTCTGGCCTCAGACAGGATTTCACAAGTGGTGAGTAAATAATAGATGGGGCCCACACACAGCAATAATAGCAGTGAAGGAAAAGGAAAATTGAATACTGAATAAGATAGGAGTCAAGAGGAAAATATAGTGCAGAGTTACATAATTAGACAGCATGTCATAATAGACAGGCGTATGCAGACTGAATTAAAGCTGCACAGGAAATCTTATAATCTAGCATTTTATTCTTAAATGCCTGATTTCAATACTGTGTTCTGAACATTTACTGTGCTATTAGCCACATTTGTTAGGTTTCTATTCCTCTCCTTGTTTATCAGCTTGATACATAATTTGCTACGATGTGGGATGTTTAGAAAGATAGAATCACACTTGGAAGATAATTCAGATAGTAATGTAAAGTTATCTGAGATAAGTTAGATCTGAGCATGCTGTGACACCCATCTGCTATTCCTCCATGAGTCAGCTGATATGGTAAATTGAAACCTCTGTGCTGTTTGCTCTCTGGATACTGAGTCTGTTGGGTATGTTCTGCCACTGTCCCAACCCAGATAAACCAGAACATCTTCATCTGCAGCCTCAATGGTATCACGAAAGGTAGGCAAGACCTGGNAAAATTTTTCACGGAGAGAGTGGTCAGCCAGTGGAATCAGCTGCCCAGGGAGGTGGTGGAGTCACCCTCCCTGACTGTGTTTAAGAGCAGATTAGATGTGGTGTTGAGAGATCTAGTGTAGGGGGGAACTTGTAGAGTAGGGCTGATGGTTGGACTTGATGATCCCAGGGGTCTCTTCCAACCTAAATGATTCTATGATTCTATTCTATGATCTAGGTTAAAATGCCTGTGTTGGAAGTTCCCGACTGTATCCCACTGAAATTGTTTGGAATTTTACCAATATCTGTTTGTATACAGTAGTATGTCTTAGATCGCTGCAAGCTAGATATCAAACAGAGAACATTGAAAAATACTACTTTTGTCCAAGTTAATTTCCGAAACAGTGCATTAATATGCATGCCATATGGCTGAACAGGGCTGTCGTGGTTTGATCTCAGACGGCAACAAAGAACCACATGGCAGTCACTCACTCTTGAGCCCGTCCACAGTCGGGAAGGCAAAATCAGAAGAAAAAGGCAAAACTCATGAGTTGAGACAAAGACAGTTTAACAGAACAACAAAACAGTAACAGTAACACAGATAAAAGGGATATAAAAACATGATTACGATGCCGACCGCCCACTGACTGCATCCAGGACCATTCCCAACACCGTGCTGTGCACCCCCGACTTCCTGTCCCCCTCCCCTTCCTGGCCAGCTCCCCACTACCCCCTGGGCTTGGTTCACATGGGATGGAATACCTGTGCCCTGCTAGGAGAATTAACCCTGTCCCTCCTGGAACCAGGACAAGGGTGAAAATGAAGAATTAATGATCAATACTAATGAAGATCAGGTGGCCTAAACACAAATGTACTGTGCTTTTTCTCAAAATATATACAACTTGTAAGATTCTCCCCATCTTTGTTTATGTAAGTGCCACTTCTTACAATTTTTCATATGTTCAGAGTAACATTAATCTTTAGACTGAATTCCCTCAGTGAGTATTAACAGAGTTATATATTAGTGAATTAACAGACTCACCTTCCTTGTCTTCTGAAACCATCCACATAGAAGCAAGTGATCAAACTTCATGTTGGATATGCAGAAAGCTTTCATTTATTATTTAGCCAAGACTACATAAATCAGATATGATCCAAATCTATCTATCCTTCATGCTGAAGTACACCAGAAATAAAATATATCAGGTATTCCTGCTGACATATTCTTCAGGTGCATTAAAGACAAGTAGCCTAGACTTTGGCTGCTGGTCTCTCCCTCAAGGGAAAAAGGAAAAGCACCTTAGTGAGAGTTGAAAGATGCTGTAAAGCATGGTTTGGACTTACTCCCATAGCTGAAATCTATATGGTCACAACATAGAATACCTAACCCTTAATGAACTTTTAAAAAAATTCACTATTGTGAGCTGTTTTCCGGATTTGAGATTCAATTTGGCTGATAGTCCGTCAACGTCTTTTAAACTCTTATTCCTTTCATTCCTTCATGGGCCAGCTACTTGCCAGCTTTTCCCATCCTCAAGACTGTGGAGAATGCTCAGAGGGCAAATGCAGTTTACAAATACTAACCAAGAATTCTTTGAGATGGACTCAGAATATTCACACCCTTGCCTTTCTTTCCCTGACCTCTGGAGCTGTAATTGCATGTAGGATAGAAAAAAGAAATGCACTGAAGTGGCTGAATTCGTATGCTTTATGATGGTCTTTAGACCCTCATCTTGAAAACATATAGGAACAGTAGGAAAAGGGAGACAGTGCTAGTGTGATGTTCCTGCCCACATTGTTAATTGCCTGAGTGGAAATGCATTTCCAGGTGTGCATGCCCTCTGTCTCTTTATTCCTGTACTCCTGACTGTAATGCAGCTGAGCTTCTTGGCTGCATGTCTGCTCCCTAGCACATCTGTGGTATAATGTGGCATGTACTTTCAGATAATCATCACTAACTGGTTTTACTGCTCACAAGATAGGTTCATAATTAAGGATGGCTGGGTTTGTGGTTAGGGCACTGAATTGGGAGGTAAGAAGTCCAGTCTTGGATCTTGGCTCTCCTGCAGGCTCTCCTCTATTTCTTCTGGCTAATCACAGTCTTTCTGTTCCACTTTCAAAGAGCAGTGGAAGAGGTATCAAAGATCCAAGCCCTATTTAGATTACCAAGCTTCTCAGGACAGACAGTGTCTTTTAATGCATGTATGCAAAAACTCTTACACAGAGACAAGGTAGCATATGAATCCTTCAGAGGAAAAAAAGCAAAGATCATGAAGACTGTGAGTATGAAGTTGCATCACACCTTCAGCAAGGATCATGAGAATTTTAAGTAGGAAGGTGTATCGCTGGTGACAAAGATGAAATTGTGTTTAATGTGAATACACCTTTAGCGTTCCTGATTAAACCAAAAAACAGCTTGCTGACTCAGGTATGGACTTATTGGAAGGGATAAGCATTCCCTCCTTCTCTGTTACGGCACCAACTATGTCACTTGCTTCACAGGATGTGATAGCAAAGCAATGGATGACTCCATCCAGTGCTACAGGCTGGGGTATCATTATAATGCAACTGAAAATACAGGCTTCAGTGAGTGGAGGGTGAGTAGACAGAAAATAAGAAAGCATGTAATAATCAAAGTTTGTCAAATGGATGCACATTCAATAGAAACAAAGATTTTTTCAGCTGGTTTACCTTTTGCTACTGTTGGTAGAGTACATGTAATTGTATTGCTGTCCTGTTTGTATGGATGATGATTTTGCTTTTCTTCTATTCACCAGTAGAGTATTAGTTTGCAAAAAAACCCACAAAAGAGTGCCCATTGTAGGTTTGTCACATTATAGTATTATTAATAGAATTTTTTCTACAAAAAACTTGTAGTGGTTGAAATTGCTTGAGTTCGATTTAAAACTAGCAATTGTAGGTTCACCCTTCAGACCTCTCTTGGGCAAAGTTCATATTGAAATTGAATGTTGCCTGTTTAAGGACTGAAAAGGGGCAAAGGGACAAAAGAATTAAGTATTTATTTTTATAATACTTGTACTGTAGAAAGAGTAAAATAAAATAAGCTTCAGCATCTTGTTGGACATTCATATGAAAAAATGTTGCAGTGGTAATAAGTGAGGTAAGTGGCTGGATGTGCTTATGTGACAAACTGCATCTGTGAAAAATGTTGGGAATATTTGCGGATAATTGCAAACATAAAAGGACATCAGTAAATTTATTGATGGAGTTAAATTTTCTTCAAACTGTCTTAGAATATCAGATTTTATATACAGTCCTTTACTACCCTGTATGGTTGAGGTAAAATAAATACTGTCAGAAGCAAAAAATCTTTTCTGTTGCATACTATATATATGCTGCTCACTCCATAGATACTATAACTCACATGTCCGTGATAGATGCTGGCAAGATAGACAAGATTTTAAACATGAGACCTACTGAGCATAGACCAGAAGAAAATTGAAAGCCATTTGTACAAAGTGGGCCCAGATATTACTATGAATGTGAGAATTATCATTCGAGTAATAAAAACGGAACTTTGGTTGTAGTTTCTGACAAAAAAAAACCACATAAGATGGCTTTCAGATAAGAAATCCTGACCAAACAAACCCCGGTGTTAGCAAGTATTTCACTGACCAGATCTTACATGTTTTTTTTTCCTTACGTCCCAATTTTTGTCTTTTCCTTAAGTCTACCCTTTGTTAGCTGATTTTCTGTCACAAGAAACAGAATGTTTTTTCTGTTCTACTCCTGTTGTTCCCATTGCTTTGAAAGTGCAAGATGTTTAGAAGCTCTGTTTTATCTCCCAAAAGACCCTTGATGATTGTAAGAATTCCCTTGGTTTTGGTTTGTTTGCTTGATTAGGCTTCTCTTGTTTGTTTGGGCTTGGGGTTTTGTTTGTTTGTTTGTTTGTTTGTTTGTTGTATTTGTTGTGTTGTTGGGTTTTTGTTTTGTTTTGTTTTGTTATTTTTAAATCAAATCTGGAAATAAAAGATCTCTTGAAATCTGGGGCTTAAAAGCACAGATTCTCTCTTGATTTATGCAGGCTCCTATTTATAAAACAGACTGTAGATACTACAGAATTCCTAAGTCCGCCTCATTAATCAACAAAAAGATCAAGGAGTTCAGGACTTAATTTGAAGTTAAAGTCAATAAGAGTCTGTTTATGTCTTTGGATCAAATGGTCAAAAATTTGCTGCCTTTTCAGATCACAATCTCATCCAAGAGTATGCATAAAATCCAAGTTTCTTCCTTCTTTGTTGTAACTTTTTGCGTTGTCCTGATGTTTTTATAACATACAATAAAATCAGAAGAGTTCATTGGGAATACACACTTTTCACACTCACTGAAGCAAAAATTCTCATAGTGCACTTCAGCAGTCAAAAGAGTCACTTCTTATCTCCTGGAGGTTTTCACATTCCTCACCATCACCTAAAGAAATTTGAACGATATAATACCAGACCTGCCAAAGATAACAAAAGTTTGTTAAAAATCTAGATCTATGATTTTAATTATCTTTATGAAAACTTCAGATATTTATGTTTAAGGGCAAGTAAAATAGCATTGAGAACATGTGTTAGCAAAAGGTTTCCCTCATGTCAGTCCTTAGGTGAAAAACAGGACAGCAGAGTGTATACAATTAAGTACAACTTAAGTAGTAACTGATTTACAGGGAAATTCAGCTAAGACAGTGTGTGACCACAATCTGAAGAGTGTACAACAACAAAGAACTGTGTTTTATCCTGGATAAGCATAGTTGGCATAAACCCCATGATTTTCTCCCTCAACTATATACTTGCGGTTTCCTGTAAACAGTAACATGGAATTTACGATTTGCATAAAATAAGGAGCATTATGCATATTAGTATGTATTATGCATATAGTTTGTAATTACATTTTAGTACAAAGTGTATGAAATTTCTCTCCTTTCTGACTCTCTGCAAGTCTTAAAGCATGTTTAATGGTGCTGACCTGCTGCAGAAAGTCTGTCAGGAGGGAGCCTTATCCTAACAGAAATCTAGTCACGTGTTTCCACATCCTGAGTCCCAAAGCAGTTTAACAGAGCCTGAAAAGTGAGGGGCAGTGGTGAGGAACACTGTGACATGCCCCAATTTAGACAACTTTCATGTTCTTGCCAACAGAACAGCTTTTTAGAGTTTCTGGCTGACTTTTAAAAGCAGCTATTTGGCACCCACATTGTCCCTTTGAATCCCTTTGGTTAGAAAATACTAAATGAATCATTTAATGTAGTAATACACTGTATTCTTAAACATAATGACTAATTGTAACTGTCTCAGACAAAAGCAGTTAATCCAGGTGTGCCCCTGGTGAGAGGAGGAGCAAGTTCACATTTAATCAAGTTGTCAGTTAACATGGGGTTGGGCCACAACAACCCCATGCAGCACTATAGTCTTGGGGAAGAATGGCTGGAGAGCTGCCTGGCAGAAAAGGACCTGGGGGTGTTGGTCAACAGCTGGTTGAACACGAGCCAGCAATGTGACCAGGTGGCCAAGAAGGCCCACAGTATCATGGCCTGTATCAGGAACAGTGTGGTGGGTGGAATTTTGGATTTGGCATGGGTGAGGCTCCACCTTGAGTACCGTGTCTGGTTTTGGACATTGAGGTGCTGGAGCAGGTCCAGAGAAGGGTGATGAAGCTGGTGAGGGGTCTAGAGAGCAAGCCTTATGAGGAGAGGCTGAGGAAGCTGTTGTTGCTCAGCCTAGAGAAGAGGACACTGAGGGGAGACCTAATTGCTCTCTACAACTACCTGAAGGGATGGTGTAAAGAGGCAGGGGTTGGTCTCTTCCTCCAAGTCACAGGCGATAGGACAAGAGAAAATGGCCTCAAGTTGTGCCAGGGGAGGTTCAGATTGTGTGTCAGGAACATCTTTTACACTGAAAGGATTATTAAGCATTGGAATGGGTTGCCCAGGGAGATGGTTGAGGCACCATCCCTGAGGATATTTAAAGGACAGGTTGACATAGTGCTTAGTGACGTGGTTGTGACGGGGTGTGTTTGGCTGGAATTTTTAAATCAAATTTAAGTTGATAGTTGGACTAGATGAACTTAAAGGTCCCTTCCAACCTAGACAATTCTATGATTCTATGATTCTATGTCTATTAATTTCATACATCTTGCCAGTAAAAACAAGTCAATGACAAAACAAACTTTCTTCTATCCAGACTGAACATCCGTGCCAGTGACCATTGTCTGTTCTCCAGGGCAAAGAAGCAGTTGTTCCTTTGTCAAATGGCAGTAAGCTTTAGTACATGCTTTTGTATGAACATAGAATTATGTATGCTTCCCACCTTTAAAAAGTCTATATGGCACAGTTAATATACTAAGGAGTTACAACAGGCTTTGCCTCTAGCTTTTTTCTACACCTAATTTTACACAGTGAGCAAAACCAGAATTAAATTGTTTAAACAGCATAATCCAATACAGCTGGTTTGGTCAGTAAAGTCCTTAACTGTTGCTATACCCTATTTTCCCCCAAAGGATTATATGCTGTTTACCCTATTATTTTGCTTTGTTTCAGAGAATCATAGAATGCTATGGGTTGGAAGGGGCCTTAAATATCATCTAGTTCTAACACCCCTGCCATGGGCAGCGACACTTCCCACTAGACCAGGTTTGGGAGGGGAAGAAAAGTTTCTCAAAATTTTTATTCTGCAGGGAGCAATAAAAAAGAATATGAGCAATGTACATACTAGTATGCAGCTGATAGAGGCATCTTAGAACTTCTGTACAAATACCACCAGCATCCAAACAGCTCTGCAAAAAGTAGCAATGGCAATAAAGGCTTCCTTGACCTTCCTCCAAGCATGCAAGGTAAAAAGGGTCTAGCTAACAAGCCATTCAGAATTTACTCATGGAAATCATCTGAAATTTGTGGAAGCTTTTCTCAGCAGTACCAGTGGCAATGGGCAAGTTGACCTGCCAGGCACAGCCAAAGTAAACGGCAGTGCATGAGCTTCCTACCTGTTTTGCAAGGTCTTGCTGGGGTGAAGCTGGAGTGTGTGAAGTGTGGGCTCTTAGGGTGAGACCTGGCCACAACCTGCCTGCTTATTTCTGGCCATTTCTGGCCTTCCCTTCCCTGTCCCTTCCATGCAGAGTTGGGTGAATGCTTCCTCTGGGGAAGATGGGAGCTGACAGCCATCGAATGTGAGGCGGAGGAAGGAAGGTGAGGCATTTAGGTTTTAAGATGGAAGTGAACTCTGGAGGGCTACTGGGAATTGGGGATGCAGGATGTGTCCTGCATCCTATCAGCTGAAGGCATGAGGGCTAGTAAGTGTGTGAAGAGCCTCCCCAAAGTTCCAGAACTTCCTTCACCCTACTCTTTCCTATAAACCCACTCCTTTCCACAGATCTGACTTTCTCCAGTCACCCTTCCCATTGAAACCCCTGATCTCCTTCCCAGTTCCTCTTTCCTTGCTTCAATCAGTTCTAAGGAATAAAACCCTCAAATACACTTGCTGAGTCCTGCCACTTCTCTTCACCACAGCAGAACCAGATGCTGATTTTTTCCATGTATTACTGACTAATCTTGAGCTTCTGATACTTAATAAAATTTCCGCTCTCACTCTGTTCATGTGACCGTGGCCTAAGCACTAAAATATTAATTTTATTCCTCCTATGGAATTACACTGTAAGCCAATGGACTTCAACAAGTAGCATCACAGTATGTTATATCACACTTTATCCTGATATCTATCGGCTGCCATTTTCCTGTGTTTAAAGGATATAGAAGCCCCACTGTGTGCTGCTATAATCTCTTCCCACGCTTTGACAGTGGCTTCCAGTAATTCTGGAACTGTATTACTGGAAGTATCTTCTGTGCGGGGAACAAGATACAGTAGAGCGAGCTGTCGGAGCGCAGTATTTCAGGGTCAGCTGCCCATCTCTCAACAGATGGTGTTTTGTTGTCTCTCATTAAAGAAATCTTCCATGCAGCGAGTAACGGTGTCAGATCTCGTCATGCTAATTTAGCCTAAATTCAAAGATAAAATCCATAACCCAAAATTGCACAGGCTACATGGTCAGCTTCAAAGTGCAAAACACCTCTTTTGAATGATGTGCTAGCTATATGACATGTAATTATATCACCTCGCTTCATTTTGTAGTTTAGTTTTCACTGGACCAATAGGTCTAAGCTACTTCACTTGTTTGCTTTACGTTTCCCTCTTGGCCATGGATGGGGTATGCACTACAGGAGTGCACACACATGACACAATATGGCTCAGAGCACTTGCAGTGTATGAATTCTGGACAGACAGGAATTCAAGAGCCATACTTTTAAGTCTGCCTAGTTGTAAAAATGAGTGCACAGAGCCTACAGAAAATCCAGTTTAATTCCTGGGAAAACCTCTAAACAGAACCCCTTACTCAAAGGTCAGGCAGCCAGTGTCTTGCTCCTACTGAAACCAGTGTTTTTATTGGGAACGTGGATTGCATCTTCAAATCAAGTACCTGGATCTTTGTAAAGAGACTGTCCAAGAGCAGCTCATGTGAGGGACAGGGTGGTTATACAGATATTTAAGTGGAAGCTCCCAAACCCAGAAGGCACGGTGCTTTGAAAACATTTGGATTACCTCCTGTTCATGTTATTCCTACAGTGCAGATCCCATTCAGATTTGTGTATGTGATTTGCCTTTAGAAACCAAGGGGACAGTTGAGTGATTTAAAAATGCAAGTTACGTAAATAACAGCCCCAGCACAGAGAGATTAGTGGAGCTGAAAAAGAAATAACATTGTTACACACATTTGCTTTTCTTCTTTGAGACATAATTTTCAGTATTGTGCTATTTTCTTAAATTTCCAGCTAAAAATTACATCTGCTGGACTAGTGGGGAAGCATGAAGTTGATTTATCCAGATTATTTTGGGTTTAGGGAGGGTGTTGTTTCTTTGAAGCAATTCTCATTGCTTTAAACTTGTAATACCTCAGATGTACAAAACTGTAACTACAGAAACATCACAAAGTGCCTCAGGTACAACGGAAACAAACACTTTTGAGATATGTTTTGTTTCTAACCCTTTCTAATTACCTCATTGTTTTGAATTCACAGTATCTCCTTGCTTGCTACCTCTATTTTTTTTCCTCAACAGTTAGTACATCAGCCCATATTTCCTGCTTTTCAACTAAATCCTTTAGAATGATCTGCAGTTGATAGAACCTTTTCCCTATTCCTTGTCTTCAAAAAGTGGTTCAACCACAATCCTCTTGGTAAGTATGTCTGACTGACACAGGATTCTCCTTGTGGACTGACACTGTTCCAGGCTTGCTATGATTTCTTGAGGCACTGATATCTATACCTTGGGTTTAGCTTCTGGATTCTTATGCTCTGATACTCCTTCTTAATCCTGTTACAGCTGTAAGTTTTTATGTGTGCCTTATCATTAGCTACATACTTGATCAGGAATATGCAGCAATGCATTTAAGCACACTTCAGTCAGCAGGACTTTAGGACATGCTTTAAAGAAAAAAAGAGTTCCTAAGGATATGCTGCATAGGAAAAGGCAGGTTTAATTATAACTTGTGTTCACATGCCTGCATAGCGTAAATTAGTTAACTTGAATAAAGTAAAAGAATTACTGTTGTGTGAACTGGAGTTCAAGCTCTAAGGCGTGTGTGCCTACTTTGTCCTTTCTTTTCTTAATGTACTATATAGATGAGGCTAAAGCCTGGCTTCCTTTCTCCCATAAAGGCATTTCTATATCAACAATTTATTTCTTACTCATTTTGACCATTTATTTAATCCCTTTTGTTAAAAGGCATTTTGCTTTTCTTTTAAGATTTAGAAACAATGTAACATTGAATATAAATATGAAACACAAGTTCATAAGCAAAATGCAATTTATTTTGTTTCAGAATTATCTGCTCTTTCCTTTGCTTTTAAATTTTCCTTTACTCCTCACCAAATCACTCCTGTGCCATTATTTAATCTTGCTCTTTTCGAGTGAGGAGAAGGACTGATGCTGGCAACAGCCAGACCTGTGTTCCAAGTCTCTGCAACTTTATTTGAGTCATCACCTTCCTCTCCTTTGGATGGGCAGACCTATGGAATGAGCATTGTTAGTCTCCAAACATAATAGAGGTCCACGAAGATGATTGGAGGGATGGAGCACCTCTCCTAGGATGACAGGCTGAGAGAGCTGGGCTTGTTCAGACTGGAGAAGAGAAGGCTCCAGGGAGACCTCTGGGGAGGCCTTCCAGTATCTGAAGGGAGCCTGCAGGAGAGCTAGAGAAGGACTTTGTCAGGAAGTGTAGTGACAGGACAAGAGGTAATGGCTTTAAATTGGAAGAGTGGAGATTTAGATTAGATATTAGGAAGAAATTCCTTACTGTGAGGGTGGTGAGGCACTGGAACAGGTTGCCCAGAGAAGCTGTGGATGCCCCATCCCTGGAAGGGTTCAAGGCCAGGCTGGATGGGGCTTTGAGCAACCTGCTCTAGTGGGAGGTGTCCCTGCCCATGGAACTTGGTAATCTTTAAGGTCCCTTCCAAATCTGACCACTCTGTGATTCTATGACTGTATGCTTATAGAGATTATAAGGTATACTGTCTTTTCCTAATGCAATGGCATTTTTTCCACACCTTCACAAGACCACAATTTTAGAAGTTCTGAAAATGTGAAGGAATTTCTAAGACCAAATGGGAATATAGAAGGCTTTAAGAACTGGATCCAAACCCAGACCTTTTTATAGTTTGAAAAAGACAATATTTTCTCTCTAATGTTTTTAGGGGTAAATACGGAACAGATTTCTCATCATGTGGCCAAAAACAAAGGAAAAGGCTACAGATGAAAACATGCATTTGCATGTTAACACTACAGCAAAGACCATAGTACAACTGTATTAATTCTGTTTATTGAGCCAGTAAAACAGCAAAACAATCTGAATATGAGAGATAAATATTTTAATAATCTGTAAACAAATGCATTAAAAACTTTAATCCTCATAAAATGTACACCCAAATGTTCAGCTCACCCCAGAAAGCTAGATGTTTTGCAGAACAGGATCAGATTTCTTAACATTTGCCTCCTCATTGATTCGCAGTGGGGACATGAAAGCACAACTTCTAATCCATGTCTTGAAGGTATTTTTTCACATCTTCACAACACCTTGCCATAGGAAAACACCATTTAATTCACATTTCACAAAATGGAAATCAGACAAAGATAAGTCAAATGCTTTGTTAAGTGTGTAGAAGAAATCCTAAAGCCCAAAGTCTAGGGTTTCCAAATTCCAGAGTTTCTTAAACACAGTCCCCCTGCTACCAAGGGAGAGTCCCTAAGTGTGATCATTTGTCCTCAAACTCTGCTAATAATTCACACAAAGTTGGTAGTTTAGGACTAGGACTCTTAACTATTGTTTTTATTGCTGTGACATTGTTTCATGACCTTCCATTGAAAAGTCATGAAATGAAAAATGAAATGAGTCCACAGCACTACCAACCTGGGCTGGGGTGACACAGTGTCGTGGTTTTGACC
>VZTM01030353.1:59256-125367 GCA_013400555.1 Jacana jacana | reverse complement strand
ACATTACATTAGACAGCTTCCGGCAACCCATGAAATTTACACAAATTATATTGCTGTTCAAACAAAACAAAACACACACAAAACTAAACAAACCAAGCCAAAACAAAAAACCTCCCAAAATCCCAAAACAGCAAGCATCTCCATTTCTGAGAATGTCTAAACTATTCTGGGCAGACTGGATTCCAGATCATGCCTTGCAGTGGGAAAGTCCTTCACAGCCCAGAATAAATTCAGAGCATTTCTGAAGCACAGAGGCATGCACATCTATTTTTTTTTCCTATTTGAGTGTCCCATATAAGAACAGTCTCAAGTGGAGCAGACATCTAGTACAGAGATAGTGAGGATGCTATAGAGTTTGGACACAAACAGAAGCACTCAGCTGCCTCAAGCCGGGCACAAATGAATCCCCCCAAAATTACTATTTTTATCAGAAGCAATCCAGAGGGAGATTAGTCCATGCCAGTCTCTAAAGTAATGTTTGAAAGATTTCTGGTCATCAGAATCATTTCCAAAATATAGCAATATGAGAAGGGCTCGGGGTAAGCTGTGCAAAAGTAGAGAAGACAGACCACATATCCAGGACATTCAGTTCATTAGCAGCAACCTAAACAACTATAAACAACCTGCTTCCGTAGTATATCCTAAAGGAATACAAAAATACGTCTGAAGCTTTCCAGAATGAAATACCATGTACTTATGAGAAATCTTATGTGACCTACAGAAAACAAGAACATTTGTTCTACACAGGACACCTCTTAAGTGACTGAGAAACCTGAAATGGCAAATGCATACAAGTGGGAAGTCTATTTTTGCCTGTAAGAAGTTCTCACTACTAGTCAGATTCCCACCACCAGTCTGACTACTGGATCAAACATAACAGACACAACAGATCAAAAATGCTGGCTAACTTCTGTTATTTCAGCAATATAAAAGAGAGCTGAGCAAAATAAGAAAGTCCTTAGTTCAGGCTGGGAATGTAAGAAGTCTCACAAATAGAATTTTTTTAATTAAATGTTTTATGAAATATATGTATATAGACAAGTAGCGTCATGTTATTAAATGCCATTCCAAAGCCCTACAATGCAAGCAGGTATTTTAATAGAAAACAGCAGTAAATACATTGTCATTCTAGACAATTACACTTTTAACCCAGCAAACCACTGAAAAATGTAATTTCGTCTATACCCAAAGAAATAACAGAGCATCAGCTGAAATATCAAAGATTCTTCCTTCAGTCTTTGAAGGATCGTTCCACAATTACTGTTAGAAAATTCTGTATTTAGCACTGCAGTTAATTGTCACAAAACCACAGTGACTGGAAGTGAATGGCTCAGTGTCAGAAAATGCTCGATCTAAGAGTTTAATCTACAGAAATCCAAGTCTGGACAACCTGAAAGCTTTATATTAGAAAGTCCTCCAGCCAAAATCCCTGTAGCTATGGACACTCCACCTCAAAAAGCACATTTAAGAGCACCAGAAAAGTTACCATTGCTACAGCAAAGAAAAGCAGTAGCAGTTGTGTCAGTTTGCTCCTGCAGATCTGAACCAACACCTGAAACTATATTCCAAGGCAGACATATCCGGAGGACACAACAGCATGGTTACTCACTTCACAGGTCAAGACAAATTCTGCAGCAGTTAATGCTTCCAAGTGGTTTTTTTTTTAAGCAGCCTGAGGCAGAGCACTGCGTGTGAAACTCGGACCTGGAGGTGGGAAGTATATTTTAAGGCTTTTCTTTACTCTTTAAAAAAAGTTAATGAGAGGATAAAATGTAATTTTTAAAAATACTATTAGAACTCTTTATATTTCTACATCGAGATCAGCTGTAGCAAGATGTATAATTTGCCTTTTTTATATATACATACTGTCCTTCAATGTAAAATAATTCACAATAAAAATATTCACAATTGTGATTAGCATTTAGTTTTAGTCTAATATTATTCCTAGATTATATTCATTTTAGCCTGTTATTGCATATTCACCCCATCAGAACCCTTGATGATAGGATCATAAACTACTGCTTTCTAATAGACAGACACCTTACTAAGTAAACAAAATTGGTATTGCTCACAAACTACTATTTTGTATTTTCCTCCTATCTTCTTTTTTCAGCATGTGACCCCAGACCTCATTTCCCATGCACTGCAAAGACCCTGATCTGATATAGAATTATTAGTTTTCCCCATTGACTTTTCTAGTGCTCATTTTTTCAACATCCAACCAAGCAATATGAAGTCTTATGGGTGACAGAAGAATACTATATTCATTTTAGAGTTGAAAAACTGAGCCAGAGAAATTAAGGACAAGTGAATCTGCTAGATTTGGGCACTAAAATTCTGATACTTAAATACGACATACACAATAACCTACTGTATAATACAATAACCTCAGCTACAGCTGAGGTTTTCCTTTTCATCCCAGTTTCTTCATCATTTCTTTTGGTCAGTAACATATTAGCAATCTTTTATTAATTCCAAGTGACTACTACATGATTAACCAAGAAAGTTGGAATAAATGCATAAAACTTGGTGAAAGGGCTGGAAAGGGGGAGGAAAATCCACACTTTATTCAACTGCCTTAACAATTAGACCAACTTCTCTTCTTCACCTTCCTTCCTTATTGTATTTACAATTTATTGACACTTATTATATTTATCATATAATCCTATGCAATAGCTGCAACAATTAAAGAGGTTTTGAAGATAACACTGTTGCTTTTACCAGACAACTTTGACTCCTAGCCCAAGAATGGGTCACAGAGCAGCCCCAGGGAAACAGCAGCGTGCAGACATAAACTGTGAAAACCCGGCAAAACAAGGGTGCAGGAGGTTTTTACAGAAAACTCCTTGATGCTGCTTTCAATATGATTTAGGTTTCTGTCATTGTGTTTTTGTTGTGATTCTGTCTATGCAATCTTCCAGATTTAAACTCTGGGAAGACAGGGGGAAAAAAAGAAAAGTTTGGCTAAGCTTTTGAATTAAAGAAAAAATAGGATCCAATAGATTTGTTACATACACAAACTTTCCCCCCGCTTCCCCAAATGGCTGTTCCAAAGGAAGACATTCATGTTCAAAAAGATGGAAGACCAGAAATGCTCAATTTTGATAAGACTTCAAAATATTTTCCTCATAGTAAGGGAATCTAAAGAACAACTAAGTTGACCAAAGCCTAATGAAGTTAAAATAGAGAGCCTGAGGCATGGAATGTTTTAGTCCAATTAGATAGGCTCAAAAAGTTAGTAACAAATGAAGATAGGATCTTGCAAGATAGTGCTCTGCAACACTTGTAGCATGCTGTGCCAATTTGCTCGTAGAACTCCTATGTAATTCAAATATTAAGATGAAGGGGGGGAAATAAAATAATTTGTGAGCTTTGTAGTTACTTCTCCAGAATTAAAGCAGAACTTAGGAAAGCGAGCCATGCTAGCAGTCTAGAAATAGTATTTCATGGTTTTAATAAAGTGAATTCCTGCAAAGTATGCAACAAGTGTGCACTGACACAGAGATCATCACTGCCCGGACACAAAAAGAGCTGATCAAAGACAGTCTTGGTGAAATATCCTGTTGGCTCAAAGACAACATCAGCGACATTTCACACAGGTCACTGACCAGCTTTCAGATGGATGCAGCTTTCAGTCTTCCTGTACCTGACATCAAAAAAGCCACCTCCTTTCTTCTTGATAAAATTAACTTTTCCATCAATATTCTACCACAGTTCCAATGCTAAACGCCTCCCCACTGAAGCTCGGCACAGGAACACCGGCATTAGCCACCTTCCAGAGACACCCGCGCCTAGGAGCTATGACCAGACGAGGGAAGCCAGTTTGTCACCCACGAGTTTGTAGCAAAAAGCACCGAGGAGCACACCGTATTTCACGGCAATGAGAGGAAGAGCATCACCGCTCAGGCCCCGATCTACCTTCGGCACGATTTTGACCCATGTGCCGCTCCAGTGCTTCCAACACCCTCTGTGACAATGGCCGAGACAAAGACTATTACTCAGCCCGGGGGGAGCTGGGGGGTGCAGCCCCGCTTCGCCCACCCAGCTCCCTCACGAGGAAGTTGCCCAATGCACCCGAATTCCTCTGTCTGCAGGGGGAGGCTCGCACAGCTTGCAAAATACAGCCTAGAGACAGGAATGCCGGTGCTAGGAGACACGGCTGCCGCCGACTTACCGGCCAGGGCCGGCCCGGCAGACGGTGCTACCGCAAACGGGCAAGGGCCCGCCAAGTCCCCACCTCACCTCAGCTCAGCTCAGTTCAGCCCCCCTCCCCTACCCCACCGGGCGGTGGCGGGCCCGCAGGAAACCCCCCGCCCTGAAGGAAGATTCCCCCGGAAAGCCGCCGCCCGCCCTCGGAGGAGAAAGGAAGCGGGAAGCAGGGGGGCAAAGAGCGATCACAGGCCTCACCTCCTCACCCGGCAGCCCGAACACCTCAGCAGGAGAAGCCGCCATGGCCGAGCGCCNTTATCCCCTGCCTCCTCCGCCTCGTCTGATTGGCGCAGAAGCCCGCGCCACGGCCCACCCAGGGAGGGTGGTGACGCCTTCCGATTGGCTCTCGCTCCGCGCCTCGCCCGGAAACGTGAGCCGCGCGGGCAGCCCAAGGCGAGGAGAGGGGCGGGGCTGCGGCCGCCCTGAGGTGGAATAAGGCGGTGGAGGCGGCCCTGGACTCTAATTCGACTGCTGCCCAGTTCGGGGGTCTTCCACCTACCCGGTCTGAGGGGCCCTGCCCAACGAGGTCATGGAGGAAATGAAAGCGGTTTTATAAAAATTTTCTGGGTGGTTTACATCCTCGGCGTCTTTTCCTGTGTCCCTGAGGGCGGATCACGAGCTGTGGGAGCTCTGGCCTAAACCTAAGGGAGCCGTCTGGAATTGCAAAAACTTGCATGAGGAATGAGAGGAAATAAATAGTCTTCATCAGTGTGCAGAGAGGATCTTGCCCGCCGGGACGGGGTAGTGCTGCCTTCCAGGGTACTGGGAGGAGGAAGGAAGTCCTCGCTGAGGAGCTCCTCGTGAGGACCTAATCTGACATAACACCCAGGGGGAATGCCAGAGGAGAGGAGAAGGTAAACTGTAAAAGCCTTGTCAGATATCAAAGTATCAATGTTGTAAAGACTTGCCGTTTTCTCAAAAGAAAAATTAACACCCCCCTATTCAAACTTGCAAGTGGTACAGCAAGACACGAGTAAGGGAGTATGACAACATTTTGGATGAAAACTTGAGGTCATTTCTAAATAGCCTTTTAAGTGGTGCTTCCCTGCCATTGCCTGTGCTGCTGGCAGAAGGACCTAGTTCAATGATGGTTTTGCAAACGGCTTGAATTCATGCTGCCTTCAACAGCTGCCAATGAACCGCTTGTGAGTCCCTCCCTGCCCACCAGCCTTCCCAGGCGGCATAGGACAACAGGAAGAACTGTGCTAAAAAACCTATGGAGGGTTGAAGTCTTCACTTTGTAGCTGTAAGCCTTTCTACAAACCTGAGGCAAACTGCTCCAGGCGGTGCACAGCCTGCAAGTGCAGAGAACTTACCTTTGTCTTAGATGAACACATGGAAAATCACGTGTCACTAAAAACGAACAAATGTAGCAGCACCTGTACTGGCAGGGAACCAGTGTGTTTCATCATCTTTCGGCTCATCCAACCTGGCCCCTCATGACCTGGATGACCTACTTCTTGCATCATCTGATGAGAAACTCTACCCTTTTTGAAATAAACACAGACCCAGGCTTAGCTTTTTGGACTGTTCCCGAAGCAGGTCGTGGAACACCCAGGTAACCAACACCTCCATGGCAGGGCTCAGGCAAGCCTGTGCCCGTATCACACTCTTGCGTTCTCCTCCCAGGGCTAGCAGGAGGCAACCTCAACAGCAATATCAGTTTGTGCATGTTCCAAAATCAACGTAAGGTATTACCTATGAAAAATCAGGTGAGCGTCTTGAGAAACAAAGCGGCAGCCAGGCAAGTGTCTTCATAGTCATAATTATCTATGAATATTAACAGATAGATTTACATGGGGAAACAACATGTTTTATTAGACCAAATGATAAAGTTTGGAAAAAAAGACAGAGATAAGTTTTTGGGTAATTAAAGGAAACAGCCCCCTCTGTTTCTGGATCAAGCCTCTGGATACCCAGCATTTCTCTCCAATTCCCCTTTACTCAGTCTTGCCTACAGCAGTCTCCCGGCACCAGTTTAGGGGCTTGTCCAAATTTAAGTGGGAAGCTCTTGGGTGATAGCCAAGCAAGGAAAACCTGCCTAAGTTACAGCAGACATGATTTCCATGTCCAGTTACTTTGTGAAGTACTTGTTTCTGTGATTGAACTTAATGTTGATTAGCAAATAGTTCTTACACCTTACTAGAAATAGCATGTGGGTTTCTGGCTGTTGAGTGTGAATACCTGGTTATGCAGTGCTGTCTCTTACACTCTGCTAGAGTGTACAAACTACATCAGACAGAAAGTAGCAGACCCCAGAAGCTCATCTTTCCCCCCACCCCCCCAAACTGTATTGGTTAGTCTAATAAAAGATACTGGTCTATTTCTCCCTATAAATCTCCTACTGCAGTATTACTATCGCTTGTCTGAACTGTCCTTGTCAGTTTTTCCCGTCTCAGCTTTTCTGTATGCTAGAAGGCTGAGAAGAAACACGCTCAAGAATCCTGAAGTCCCACATAACAAAGGTTTTGGTTTTGAATATTTTATTAGCACATTAGTTATTGGGTTTTTTTGTAAGACATCAAAACTCAAACATTAAGTTCTGAGTAACATCTCATTTCAATAACTTTGAAATTTGAAATAACACCCTTTTGAAATTTACAACAGGGCATTAGTATACTCAATTTGTTGTATTAAATTTTGTTAAGTAGTAGCGTAATACAGCCTCAACTAAGATCTCACTGATTCATATTTTGTGTGGAAAGACCCACTGATTTTCCGGAACAGGAGTTAAAACAGTCAAATACCAAATCCCAGGTATATCTCCTGCCATCAACAAGGCTCGTGTTTCTGGGTTTGGTACCCAGAGACATCCATTTGCTAAGATAAGGTCTATATGCAGCTTCAGTGGGATCAGTAGTTATCTTCAATATTCCAGCAAGACATCTAGCAGTTCACTCAAAACAGAAAAAAAAAGAAATTTAAGTATTATTTCATTTAAAAAAAAAAAAGGAAAATAAACCACAATCTGTTAACAAACATTCAGTTCTTATGTAAGATATATATCTCCAGCATTTAGTATTTGATGTTCTTATGCAATTGCAGACTAATAATGGAAGACAGTTCTTCTGAGAGCTCTTCCTCTTTCTGCAAATAATTGATTTTCAGTTGCAGAGAATAACCTGCATTTCGATCATCTGAGTGCAACAGAACACTTTAACTGTATATCAAGACCATTAAAAACATATTAATATTTTACCTCATTACTGCATCCCAATAATGACTTCTCATCTCGTAACAAAGAAGTTTGACTTCTCTTGCCATCTAAATTAACCTCCAGTGCCACAAAATATAAAAAAATTACAAACTTTAAAAATATTTTCTGTCTCTTAGATGATGGTGTTCAGCCTGATGGACTCGATTTGTGGTCTGACTTTTATATACTTTTACAATAGTTGGTTTCTGTCTGTCTTTATTGTAAATATTTTTATAAGTTGAAGAGAATCCATACACTCTAATATAGAACTGATTTTAAAAAAAAACAGCACTATTTGTTCTTAAAGAATGAAAAACTGTGGAAAAAGAAGATTTTTTTCACAGTTCCAAAGGGTTATCCTACTTAAATAGTCTTTAGCTTAAGAATATATATTAACTATAGTCATGGATAAATTACAAAAGCCAGGATATCAAATGACATCAAAGTATGTTTTATTGTGTTAAATATAGGTGACACTTTCGCTACAAAGGATTTTAAATCAAATTGGATAAATTATCTTCACTGCTCTTTCTTTAAACCAAAAGAATCAGAAGACAACTGCAATTAAACAAAAAATCTGGATGCAAGTAACACGCACAGATTTTTGTCCTATTGTCTTTTGTTCTACTGAGTCATACAATAGAAAATGTTATGATGAACGGCTCACAGTGTCACAGCAGCAGGTAAATGGAAAACTACACACAAGTGGGAATTAATAGAAAAACATTGTATTGCTAGTGAGTCATTGCTATGACTAAGATAAGTAAATACCTATTGATAGCCTAGTAATCTCAATTTCTCTACTACCGTGGCAATGACTCACTAATGAGACTAATGCCAGAGATATAGTTAAGAGCCCAAGACTCAACATTGTTCTTGACTCTACAGTTATGTGCAAATATATGCAATATCCTGGCACTTAATACTAGATTTCATAGAAGCATAGAATGGTTTGGGTTGGAAGGGACCTTAAAGATCATCTAATTCCAACTGCCCTGCCATGTTCCAACCTCCCACTAGAGCAGGCTGCTCAAAGCCCCATCCAGCCTGGCCTTGAACACTTCCTGGGATGGGGCATCCACAACTTCCCTGGGCAACCTGTTCCAGTGTCTCAACACCCTCAGAGTAAAGAATTTCTTCCTAATATCTAATCTTAATCTCACCTCTTTCAATTTAAAACCATAGCACTTCGTCCTATCACTACATTCCGCAATAAAGAGTCCCACCCAATCTTTCCTGTAGGCCTCCTTAAGTACTTTTTCACATTTCAAACATCATGATAACAGATGCAAAACTGATAGAAAGATGAAAGCCTAAACTGTGTAAACAAGAATTTCAGTCTGGTGATAGTCGTCCCAGACTGACTGTTGTCTCTGCATTGCGTTGCAACTTGACTGCTGTTTATTCACGCTCAGGTTTTTGCCAACCCCTTATTGCTACTTTTCATTCTCAGTTCTCCAAAGTCACTGGTTCTGTTTTCAACTTTTCTCCTTTCCAGTAAAAGCAACATACCTTCTGTTTGGATACGTGTTGCTCTGTGTTGCATGCTGCCAAGTCACTGCCTCCAGCTGTCTCAAGCCCTACAGCCCTGCTTGTCCCTGCAGGATGACAGCAAGGCATTACTGTCACCCAAGGACAGAATAGATGTGAACCAGAAATTCTCCACTCAAGTAGCTCCTTTTCAGGACAGCCTGCAGACAAAATTTAACATTGCTCGAGGCGTGGGTCTGTGTTCTCCAGGCACTAACAATACCTGCCCTGGACCAGCTTTCTCCGTTTCCCCCCTTGAGAGAACCCCTCTCCCCTAGGAAAGCTGTTGAGATCTCCAGCTCTCACATGTGGAAGGCTGTGAGAAGGGAAAGATCAAAGAAATGTTTTTCCTCATTTCTGTGACTAGTATAACAGTTTACAAGCAATTGCTTTTGAAAAGCTCTCTGGTTTGATGAGCAAACCTGCATAGTAAGAAGAGCAACCTCGGTGGAGGTGGAAAGTCACGCTCATTTTGTGCATATGCATTTGAATGAACTGGTAAACACTTGTCTGAATCACCACTACTCAGATGTCATCTTTCTCTCCCTATTTCCAGCTTGAGGGGGAGGAGAGCTGCCAGAACAGAAACCAGGAGGTGCTGAGCTCCAGTCTACTGCTGTCACACTGTTCCCAAGCTTAATTCACCACCACAGATCCCATGGTTAACACAGTCATTGTGGATATTTCTGCTAACAGCTCAACCCATTGCAATGTTACAGAAGTAAGATCTTTACAGAGATGACATATTTGGGCTTTTCCTCTTTAAATACCTTGAGGTTATCATTCTCTATATGTGTATGAAATAGTATGTGCTATGTGCTCTTTGCCAGTACCTAAAACACTGCTAAAAACAGAGGAAGCTACAGTTCTGACTGAGCACATGACTGAGCAGCACTCATGCACTGCCACCTTCACTCCTCTCATTCTCACACAAGATGGTCCTTCTCATATTGTTTCTCCCTTATTCCACTAGGAAAATGGGAATAGTAAGTACTTGCCATTTTAAGTTGGTTTTAATTACTTCTGAGGTTTTTTTAGCATTCAATTACTTTTGGGTACACACATTTTCAATGTGTTGTCCTTGGTCCACTGATTGGCTTCAAATAAACTTGAAAGTGTTGCCACTGGGAATTAAATACTTAAATTAAATAAAGGACAAAGTAGATGTAATAGCTCACCATCCAAGAAGTGTCCACACATCTTCAGGTCTGGCTGGTATAGCAAGTAGTCCCGCAAGAAGGTTCTTCTAAACCCAGGATTTCTGACAAGGATGTGCATGCAATAAAAGGATGCCTATTAGATGGAAGGCCTCTGCCAAACAAAGTGAAATGGAAATATGCTCCTGTATTACATAGCTACCTTTTGTAAATCTTACTTATGAAAAAATGCAACTTTGGGTAATTCCTAAAGCAGCAAAATAATTCTGAATTTATGTGCAGCATAACAGGTCTTCAGCAGTTCCTTATTAGTAAGTACTGAGGTCTCCTGTTTCGCTCTGGCAGAGACAGCCATTTTAGGCCCCAGCATTTGTTTTGCTTCCCACGAGTAATCCTTGTCAGAGTAGAATGTTAGTTATGCCATTGGCACGAGCACCTCTGAGCAGGGCTGCTTGGATACGGGCACTTTGTCTCCCCTCTCATCTATATGTACATCACAGGAGAGATTGTTCTGATTTTCAAAGCAGTTTGAAATAGAATCAAATAACATTTAGTTCCAGTCAGAAATAATAATAGCTAACACATAGCTTTTTAAACAGGACATTTAAAAATGCTTCTTCTTGTCTCAAAGCAAGGAGAAACCAGGCTTCATCTCTCTGGGAACTGATTATCACAGCCCTTGGAACAAATGTCCTGTTGAAGTACTGATACAGAGCAGGCAAATTGAACACTCAAGGGCATTTTTCATAGGGAAAAAATGAGTGAGTCCTAATCAGTTAGTTTATAATGTGATACAGTTTTACAGCTGTGTTTTCCCCTCTGTGCTAAAAATGAAAGGAAGATATTTGAAAAGAGGGAGTCCAATAGCTCTCTAAAGTAAGCACAGTGAGAAGCACAGGTCTGTAGTGATGGGTAGGTCAGCTACCCGAGGAAGGCTGCAGGGACAGTCACTTCTCTTGATTGCCAGCAGCCACGCTCTTCCACATGACACCCAGGAAACCTGAGGCTACAGAGGGTCTGAGCCCCAGCAGCAGCCAGGCACTTCCCTGCTCCATGCACTCTTCATAGACATCCACTAGCACCACGTTAATAACTGGACGTAAGGCAATCCACTCCTGAACAAACAGAGATATATTTTCAGCTTCCTACATGTCTCCTTTTTCCTACCTTTAAGACACATGAAGGCTTTAAAGACAAGCTTAGATTATTTGGTAGAATTTCTATACTACTCTGAAAACATTTCTACTGAAAGTGGCTATGCACAGGTAGGTTAAAACGGAACCTTCCCACTAGCTCCTGAGATTCATTTCCATCCTTGGGCCAATTTTTCAAGTACAATTGTAATATTAGTGTCAAAACCACCCCTCATATAAAGCATATTCTGATTAGTAGCATGCTGCTAACATTATTTGAAACAGCAGCGTGAGATCCACTGAACATTTGATTCTAATAGGCATCATCTAATTAGGTAGTGTCGATAGGCCAAGTTCCAATGATGCATAACTTACCATAATCCATATATTCTATACATATCCAGGTTATTAAAAGGAAGCTGACAAAAGAGGAAAGATGAGCTACAGGGAAAAAAATGCACCTTTTTAATGAGTGCAGAATTGAGGCATTACCAGATATAGAAAGTGGGTAGGCAGGCCCAGGAAGAACAGACTCAGGTGGAGCCACGACAAAGCCATTGGAGAATAGATATGCAAATGTTCCAAGGCAAGACATTTCAAGTGTTTACATCACTAGCAGGATATCTCCTACATACTCAAAGCACATAGGTTTTGTTATGTTATGATCTATCAGGAACTAAAACCATTTGGATATACATGCTGTGTTATATCCAGGTGGTCTTTTATTTTGCATATTTGAGCACTGCAATCTGCAGAATGAAACTGGCCTCTTTGTTAGCACTGTGTGTTTTCTAAGCAGATTTCTCCATGTCCTCAGTTCACTTCTGATTTAATTCTTCTGGCCTTGCTTAGTTTATGTTTTTGTTTTTGTTTTTTTAACAAGTTGAGTAGGAAAAGAAAAAGAGACTAAAAGATTTGGAATTTCATTAGGTAATGCTAATTATGCAGTAAGAGGTGCTGGCTTGTTATGATAGTGGTAAAAAAGGTGCTCAAATTCTGTGAAGTATTGCTTGGAATGCCATTTGCCAAACTAAAAAGAAAGAGAGGAGAGCATAACTGCAGAACTTGCCTGTGGAAGCATCACCCTATTTTGGTCATTTGAGCCATTATAGGATTTTCTTACAAGAAAACTACTCTGTTTCTAACTTCTCCTGTGAAGTAGAAAGGACGTTCTCATGAGAACTTTCTTGCTGTACTTTCAGATAAAGGCAAGGACATGCAGGTGGTGTAATTGGCAGTGTAAATGAGTGGGAGCTGCCTGCAGGCTCCTCTCTTAGGGCTACCCGCCCCAGCACAACACAGGGACAGCACAGCGCAGCACAGGCCTGGGCATACTCGGGTTAACTCTTACATGGATCACTGATGTCTCCATGTGTAACAGTCTTCTGGTCTGAATGATTACAGGTAACCACTAGAAATGCTATGCAGGTTAAAAGTTTTACATGAACCACTAAGTTTTCAAGTTTTATTGCACTCCCTTATAAGCATTACTCAGAAACATCTTAAGCGTACAGGTAGGTCACTGCTCATTTTTTAAGTTTGGAGTCAGTTTCCAAAGTTACTCCACAATCTGTAAGCCTTGCTATGCATTTTTCTTGCATTTCCTCTCCTTATCCAAGCTTAACTCCCTTTTGTAGAAGGGGAAGGAGGGGAGCAAGATCTGAGCATTGGTTATCTCTGACTTACGCATCAGAGAGGCCTAGATAATTAAAAGTCTGCTGTCAAATATTATGAATAAACTTTACCTGAGTGAGAGCAGCCACGCTGCACTGTCAGTTCCAGTTAGGTTTACTCAACCCTCCAGCCTCGATGCACACACTGACATACAGCAGCTGGAAGGAAGCTCCAGAGGTCACCTAGTCCACCTCCCCACATCTCCAATGCATAGAGTTCAGATTGAGTTTCTAGCCCTTGGGTCCAGGAGAGAACTTTGACAGGGACAATTTCTTTTGCGACCTTGTAATAATGCAGGGCTTCTTTCTCTGGAGAAGCTGGAGGTATCGATTGCCAGAGACGTTGTATAGACTGCGTGAGCCACCAGCTAATTTGACACAGGAATCCTTATGACCCGAGAGGGAGAATGCTGTTTACCAGAGTACCAGCTGCAATCACACGTGCAGATTTACATTTCTGCAGATGTAAAAATATTTCTAAGCCGTTGTTTAGTATTTACTCTGGAAGTCTTTATTAAACACACAAACATCTACTCTTTTTGAAACCTACAGAGCTCATGATTCACCATGTTGAGGCAGTTATTTTCATCACGCATTTAGTTCCAATATTTCTGCCTTAAGCCCTTCCTGTTAGGCCACTTCCATTTGCACATTTGTTTCCCCTTATCACACTATTAAACACTAAGGCCAATTCTTTTCAGTCTACAGTGAGAGGGTCTGATTAAAACCTATTATCACTTCAGATAAACTATCAGTTTCTGAAATAGCATTTTATATCTCTTTATATAATATACATTATATTCCCTGTAATTCATTGGCATTTTTAACTGGCATTTTTTTATGGGTGTGGAACATGCAAGAAAGCATGTCCATGAATTGTTCAGAGGAAAGAACTCTGCTTGGGGTACGTTAATTCAGAATCCAGTGGGATACCTGAATAATATTCCCTCCAATTAATCTGTCTGATGCTCCTTCATTCACGTTGTCTCATTTATGTTTCCCTGATGATTCTTCTTCTTTCTTGCTGAACTTAAGTGATTTTGTGCCACTGTCAAATTGCCACCTGCCAGCTCACCTCAGCACCCCTGTGCTGGGATAGACTCTGTTAACCAGTGCTAGCCTTTTGCAGGAAAACTTGAGTATTTATCCTCATCTGCGTTTTCTCATAGCCAGTTTCTGCTCCGTGGTAACACTTTTCCATGATGTTCACGTAGACTGTGCTGGGAACACTGCTGGGTTCACATACAATTTTACAGCCCAAATAAAGGACTCCATAGATTTTCTCCTTTATGGCAGCAAGTCAAGCTGGACCATAACACTGTCTTGTAAGAGTACTTTACTAGTATCTAACGGCAAACCCAGCCAAGCAGAGCCACTGTAGATGGCTACACCAGCAACGGGATATTGTATGGCACAACAGCAAGAGCCACCACCCAGGCATGAAACAAACACTGCCACCATGGAGGAACAGAGGAGCCACACGTGACCAACATGTCTAACAAGCACAACTATCATCCCCACCTTCTGAAGTACAGCCTCGCCCAAAATATTAGCTTAGTGTTTGATGGCAGATGGGAACAGTCAGCTTCCACTGTGAGCTGCAGCTGGTTTCATCCCCCAAACATAATGGCGTTACCACAGTACCTTTCGCTTAAAAGGGATCCCTACAGAAATGGAATCTAAAGATGAAGTGAATGGTCAGCAGCCCGTTACCACTGACCTCTCCAGTAGCCCCAGAGACTGACCCCAGTTCCGCTGCTTCATGCACAGCTTTACCTGCCTGACTGGGCTCAGCAACTGCTGCAAGTCCGTGCAACCGGGCAGCTGCAGCCTGGCTTTGCAACAGCTGCAAAGCTCTGTATTTTAAAGTCAATTTTAACACATTTTCCATATAAAGGAAAACCACCAGAAGTCATTTTAATATAAAATGTTTTTATTGTTTTTGAAAACATTTAAAAAACAATTTTTGAGCACTTTCAATAAAAAAAATAACTGAAATGCTACTGCAATATTCAACTACTGTAGTTTCAGCAGTACAACAGACAACAAAACACTGAGGAAGAGGGGAGAAACTGGATTTCCTGCACTAAATGAAAACGTGGAACAGGGGTTTTTCTTTCCTTACGGTGCAGTAAATAAAGCACAGTATAGTACAAGACTATTATATGAACCTCAGATGCACTGCACAAGAAACGCTTCTTTTCAGTTCAGAAGTCAGTGCTTATTGCAATTATTTGCAAATTATTTACTTCATGAATTCTTATCATGATAAAATGATGCAAAAATGTTTTTCAACACCCGAACAATAAAAAATAATCCAAGAAAGGAACATATTCAACAATAACTAAGCTGAATTAGTTAACATAAAAAAGTAAATAACTTGTGAATAACTATGCTCACCTGGTTGACACTGAACCAGTTTCAATACAGCAAAAGAATAAAAAAAATAAAAGTGGTTACAGGAATATATCTAGTACTGTACAAGATTAAGTCATTAACACTCATGCACGTTCTTGTGATCATGTATTAACATGGTGAAGCAAACTAAACTTAATTTTTCCTGCTGTAATATTCTCATGTAAGAGAATAAGAAATAGAAATATCTCATTGAGATCAATGCACATTGCTACATAAGACAATTTCACCTGTCACTTTTAATGACATTTTGCCTTTTAATAACGAAACACATTAAAAAGGGGTTTTTTTTTTTTCCTTTTTTTTTTTTTTTTAAATCTGTGGGCCGTATTTGTTGCATTTATCCTAAGGAATGTGCCTGCCACAGGTTTACCAGAATTTTAGTGCAATATATGAACCCAGAAAGTTTGCTGGACTAACCAACCAATCAAATTTAAAGTGTTTGCTGCAATACTGTACACATGGTACAAGTTCACTAGTTTGTATCCTTAAGCAAAACCTGCTATCAAAATAATTTATTTCTCATGTTAGTAGGAAGCCAATAATGTAAACAAGGGGTCAGAACTGTCTCAAATTCTTAGTTTTGGAGCATCTGACACAGACAGGCTTCCACGTGTTAGAATCACAGAATTGTCCTTTGGGTATTGCATACTTTGGTGTGCAGTAGTGCTCTGTCTCAATGCATCATAAAGAACTAACTAGCACTAAAGAACAGGGACCTAACATTATTAATCATAACACCAACACACAAACACCTCTAAAATAATACATACCAATGTACAAAGCTGTGCCTGTGCCTGGGATTTTCCTGAAACAATCCCTATCAAATTTAACACTTGTTAAATTAAACGTCTATTTGCTTTAAATCCACTGATTATAGACTATTTCTGCTAATTAAGTCACATGTCAGGCCCAATGTAATGCTTGTATTTAAAAGTCATTTTAAACGCACTTTTAAAATCCTTTGGTGACGGCTGCATAATTCCGAACGCATCAGCTTTAAATCCACTCTTGCTTTTCTGAGAAATGTTCTTAAAAAAATAGTAGAGTTAGGCAGAAACCTCTTTCCCCCAAGGCCACCTCCGTCTCAGTGTTAGTGACATGGAGGCCAGGCCAGTGTGTCACATGAAAGAACGGGCTGCTGCAGCACCTTTGTGGCTGCTCCCCGCAGCGCCGCTGCTCGCCTCCTCCCCTGGGCCTCTCTGTGGGAAGGCAGGTTTCACCTATTCACAGTAGTGCTGGCACTGCACACAGGGCCAGGGGGGAAAAACAGAGGTGCTGAGCATCTCTCAGACCCAGTGAAGTCAACAAGGCAAGAGGATGTTCAGCACATCTCTAGCGAAAGGCCACGGGCAGGTACAGAACTCGGGCCCTGCCTTCAGCATGTTCATTCTACGAGAAAAAGGATGCAAGCCTTACTGACAGACACCTGGCAAGATAACACGTAGAAGGCAACTGTGCAGCTCTTAGTCTCCTCTTCATCTCCTTAGCAAACCTGGTCTTTAACGAAGCAAACCACCGCACACCCATGTGCTTCAAGGAGAGATCTCAACTCTCCACATTTGTTCCTGACAAAGCCGCAAAACTTCTGAAGCAAGCACAGTGAAACCAGGCCCCCAAAAGGTGCTATAGCTTGGCACAACTGTTTGTCCCTGCAGAAGAGGCCACAGACTGGTGATGAACTGGGGCAAGAGCAAGAGGAGCCAAGGTACACCAGCACCTCAAGTGCCAATGCAGCAGCACAAATTGAATCAGCACCACTAAAAAAACTGACCAGTACTGGGATCTCAAGTCATTAGCAAAAACTGAAGAAACAGAAGACCACCAAGACACTGAAACAAAAATACCACTAATCACCCCAAAAATCTGAGCATCTTCCCCTTAAGTAAATCTAGGGAGGCTTCTTGTGCTTCCCCCTTCCCAAATTCATGACTGCTCATTCACAAAAATAATGCAAGA
Source organism: Jacana jacana (assembly GCA_013400555.1). NCBI lineage: Eukaryota > Metazoa > Chordata > Aves > Charadriiformes > Jacanidae > Jacana > Jacana jacana. The sequence continues at coordinate 108,095 of VZTM01030353.1, read as the reverse complement.
GAAGAAAAAGTTTCCCACTGTGTTTTCTGTGTCAATTCACAGGAGAAAAAAAAATAATCCATTTTATACTAAGCTTAAGGGATTTATTGTAGCATCCTCAGCACATCAACTTCTTTCGGAAGAGCTCACCTCTGCAAGTTCTCATTCTAGCATCAGGGCCACAGACAGTCAAGTACCTCTCTTTTTTGAACATTAGAGAGACCCATACCATGCTGAAAAAATAAAAGGTCTTTTTTGGTTCAAGTGAACCAGCGAGGCAGAAGTGTAAATCTCACTTTCCAGAGGGGCAGCTAAGGACTTCTAAAACACAACAACAACAACAAAAATTAGATTCACCAGTCCCGTCAAATCACTTATGAAAATGGAATTCAGGCTTCTAAAACAGTAAGTACTTTAAAAATAAGTTCTATGGAAGGACAGATCACGCCTTACTGTGTATCTGTAAAGTGCCTGGCAGTATTATGGCTCCATATGAAGTATTTTAAAATCACCCACATTTTCTAATATTTTAGTCATCTTTTGTTTGAGAGAAAGAGAGCAAGCAAGAAAGACAAAAAGGCTCAACCTACTGAAATACAGAGAAAATAACATCTTCCTACACCCTCCACTAGCTTAGGAAAGAGCAAACTTAAAAAATGAAGCTTTAAAAATAGTATTTTAATGAGCTCTAGCAGCTCCTTTATTTAAAAAACAAAAAAAAAAGAGGGAAAATATCACATTCCTTCTCTAGCATTGATAAATAATTAAACAGTACCTATCACTTTAAAATAGGGTGTTATGTCTAGATTAAATCTCAGTGCTCAAAATCTTTTTGCGTTAATTTTACCGAATATAAAAACCTCGAAGTGAGAACTAAAATATCAAGTAGGTAAATGAATATTAATGGATAAGATAACTACACAGATTTATTTATCTTAAATACAAGATTTAGTGCATCTTTCTTTTTCTTTTGATCATCCCTGTTAGTTTTTCCTCTTTCTGTGTTTTACTAGAGATGGCAATGGCACCAGTGCTACAGAGACTTCCCACCGTTCAGCGCTGAGCAGGGCTCAAGGTCAGGCGCCTGCTTGTCACCCGCTTCACTTGTACCCAGCTCCCCACCGCCTACCTATCTGCAGGCACCCTGCGTTTCAGGCCTCAACAGCAAAGGTCAGTAAGGATCACCTATGAAGAAGTAACAAGCAATACAAAGTATGGAAAGCCTACTAACGAGCTCGACTGAAAGCCCTCCCAAAGCCTCACCCATAGCTGTCACTGCCAGCTGGCTGTTAACCACTTCTTTATTTGCTACAATAAGAAATGCTGAATGGGAAACACTACAAATTTCAAATTTCAATACTGGCTCTTTGCTAGCCCATCACCTTCAGAGATTTGTTTAAAATTGGTGAGACTGCCTTTTCCCTGCTGAAGAATGAGCAACGGTACAGCAAACTTTTTTTTTAAAATGCCATAATACATAGCAAGTGTTTCTGCTGCGGGAGGCACTTCCATTAAGACAAATACAATACGTCTGTCTTTTAGATACAGTGTGCTACATACATACTATAAAACAAGATTAACCCAACATTTCAACAGCAGGATGATCCTTGCTCTCCATCCACTCAAAACCTGATGTAGTCATTGAGTTAATGGATTCATTGCAGATTTGTTGAAACAAGGGGTCGTTTTTTAATTCCTCCAGTGTAGCATCATCGTCTTGTCCCTGCTGACGACCTGGATCAAACAGTAGATTTGTGTCTAAAGTGTTCAGATCGTTAATGCTGCCTGAGAGCTCGGAAGACAACCTGATGTCGCTGGAAAAGACAGATGCAACGTTATTGAGATCTGATGCCACCTGATTCACCAGCTGCTGGTTTGTTGGCAGACTGTCCTCCCCTAAAAGGTCTTTTACAGCGCTGCTAAAATCTAACTGCTGCTCTCCGATGTCTGATTGTGCTTGGTTATCTCCAGAAGAAAAACTGATCTGATCGGTGCTGCTGTTTTTTGTGAGGTAATTTGGTGCTTGGAATTCATAAACTGAAGTGCTGGAATTGATCATATTCTGTGGGTTGGCACTAGGAAAAGCGGCGGATGTCTCCAAAATCTGAGTGAGATTCATCCTGGCTGTGTAATTTGAGGGCATGTTGTTCATTCCCAAACCTCTCACTGCATCATCGCTATCAGAATCAAGTTTGTTTAACAACACATTGGTTATTTTTTTAGTGTTTGTTTGTTTCTGAAGAGATGGGAAGGCTGTCTGCATCATCACAGTCAGCGGGACCGACTGGCTTCTCTGCGCTAGGTTATTGGCACTGGTGTCCGCATGGATATTAGCGAATACGTTGTGAACCTCGGGGGTCACCGGACTTCCAAAAGGTGTCAGGTTAGAGCGTGGTAGATTTGAAACGGGGTAAACGGTGCTTCCACTGAGGTTACGCTGGCGATGGACAGCGGGGCTCACACTCCGGCATCTCAGACTGTTGTTGAGAGAGGAACCGCTTCCTTTGTTGTCCAAAGGAGCAGGAACAGCAAAGCCCTCTTGCTTGGTGGTGCTACTGGCAGGGGCTGCCTGGTGCTGCACGGGGGAGACAGGAGTCACTCGACCAAAGTGAGTATCGTGGTGGCGGGGCTGAGATTGGTATGACTGGCCGGGAACGGCGAAAGCGTGAGGTTTCCTGAAGCGGTCCTCCACCAGCTCCTGATAGCTCGTAAGGATGCCGTGGTTTGCGACCGAGGAGCTGCTAACGCCGCTGTAGCCGTTATTCATCCACTCCAGCTTGGTTTTATCAGGATGGGTAGCCATAGGCCGCTGCATTGGCTTCACGGGGCTACTTGATATAATGCTGGCATCGTGGTACGCCATACTGGAGCTGATGGGAGTGAACGCAAACGGGTTTCGGCATTCCACAGGGCTGGGAGGGACACTGCTGCTGCAGTTCGAATGCGGTGTGCCAATGGGCGTATGCCGGCTGCTTCCTAGAGCACTGTCTACGGGAGTCGTCTGAGCTAGCCTCGAACAAGGGCTCTCTCGGGACATGTTCTGNTGGGGGTGTGAATCGGAGTGCTGTTGTTATGGATCGAATGGTAAAAGTGCGCGCTGCTTGGATGAGATGACACAGGAGTTCCTTGAGCTGCGGTCTGGCTCTGAAGTGCCATTCCTAGGCAACCGCCATAAGGATGAGAATTATTCATGGACATTTGCTCCTCCATGAGCACCAGCTCCTCCACAATGCTGTCCTGGGTAAGGTCATCATCAAACGAAAAGAAATTCTCGTTTGACTGAGGGACTGTATGTTCAAACTCTTTCAGCTCAGACTGCAGAGGTAACTGATTTGAAGACTGTGCTTGTATTTGACCCAAGGAGGAGTCCTGGATCTGGCTCTGTAACTGCTGGCTGTAGGCGTCCTGCTGTATACCATCACACTGCACCGCCTCCCACGCCGACTCCTGCAGGTCACTAGAGCCAGAGTGCCCCGCCATCGCCATAACACTGATATCTTGCTGCTGTTCACAATTCACAGATGCGAAGTCGGAGGTTTTGGAGATGTGGTGCCACGTATTTGGGTTAAAGCTGCCATCAGATTTTGTATCATTTTCTATGATAAACATGTTTCCTTCCAATTTTACTTTTATCTCTGGAGATGATGCTGATGCAAGCTGCTGTCCTAAAGTAGAATCACTGGTATTTAAATCCGTGCTCAAAGAAAGGTCTGTTGCTAAGTTGGCTGCAGCTGTAGCAGGTACAGATATCTTCACAGGCACCTTGCTGGGAACTTGAGCAAGTGTTGGTGTATTGTCACTGTTAGCTAACAAGCCAGCCTTTGGAGACTTCTTAACACTGTTTGCTTTTTGGCCCTCCACAGCATTACCAGCTGAAAGCTGCTCCACCAGTGGTTTCTTTACAGGTGGTGCCTGGGAATCCTGAAGTGTAGAAGGCTGTCGCTTTCTTGGACTTTTAGTGCATGTTTTGTCTTTAATTGTAGACTCACCAGTAGGAGGTGAACCAATGCTGGTGCTGGATGAGTTCTGACTGGCCACTGAGAGCTTTAGAGTGCTTTGATTATTGCCTGCTGAAGAAACCGGTGTGATCTCACTAGACTGTACTTTGTATTTGGTCCCTGCTTCTTCAGCTCCCTGATCACAGCCCTTAACTGGTTTTGCCTCCGTGACGTCATCAGCTGGAACCTTCAAGGTTGCAACTTCAAAATTAATTAGCTGAGCAGGAGGCAGGTCAGGGGTTGTCTTTACGGACTTAGACACATCAGCGCTCTCGTGGCCCTGTACTGAGTTCTCATCCAGCAATGCTTCTGGTTCCATTTTGATCTTGACTGCGGACGCAGCTACAGCAGTGCTGGGCTTGGATCCTGGAGACTGAAGTGACACAACAGATCCATTTTTGATCTGGGGACCAGTCCTCCCTTCTTCTGCTGCTCCTGCACTACTGCTAACTGAAGACGTCTGTTTGACGGGCACGCTGCTGCTGCTTGGGGTGAGAGATATTGCTGTCATTTTTACCACATTTAAGGAATTCACATGTGGAGCTGGCACAACAGTCTTGATTGGGCTACTGGTAAAGAGCACCGTTGTGGGAGAGCGGATGGTGAGAGCACTGGTGTTTGCTGGCTTCGGTAAGATCTGCGGGTAGCGATGCCGGGCAGAGCGGTCACCAACTGGGCTGGCGGGAACGTTCTGGGGAGTCTTTGGTGACTGCTTGACTGATTGCATGTGCTGAGTGACCACCTGAACGTTGAGTGGGAGGACCTTGCTATCAGATGATCCCATAGGACTCGGAGATGTCACCAACTGCCTGGTCCTTGGCACCTGCAGAGAGAAACAGAAAAGGTGTGGCGATGAAGCAAGGAGTCCCCAAAGCCCACAGACCAGCTCATCCCTAAGTATTTTAAAGGTGAAGGACAACACAGCTCAATACACCAAAGCTAATTAATGGTAGTCTGAAACACAACAAGCTCTTCAATTATATAGAAGATAGTTTTTATTATCTGCCTAAGGACTGGTAGGCAGATATGTGGCCTGAATTTTTAAGGCACGAGGCACTGGTCTACACAGTAGTTCTGGTAATGAAACAGTCATTCTTGTAGAATCCTTCACGACATGGAACAAGAAGATAGACATACAAAGGTTAAAGAGGAGAGGATGTGTTCAAAACACTGCTCATTGTGAAGGTTTCAAAAGCAAACTAAATACAAATGGAATATCAGGCAGAAAAACTGGCTCAACTACTGAAATTGACAACACAGCTAACATCTTAAAAACAAATAACCTTCCCTCCCCTGCTGCCCAGCTTTGTAGGGCTGAAAGACGTTACAGACATCCATGCAGAATAAAATTGTTGCTAAATGCACCAGGGCAATGAAAGGCAATTCAGATTCCATACCAGGGGCTCAGCGACCCGCACAACTGGTGTCAGCTCTCTCCTTTGGTTAAATCTCATCTCAAGGGCAATTATTCTTACATATAACCTAAAGTATTACAAGCTGAAATCCCACTGCCAAGGACTTCAAAGATAAACTTGGCTGTGCTACATGATCAGAATTCTGCTACCCCAGTACTGAGCCCAAAACTCACGTGGTGTAACACAGCCACTGGTAGAGAAAAGCATCCAAGGACCCAAGCCTTTGAATGGAAACCATTCTTCTATCCCACTGACACCACTACTTAGTTACTGGCAATTCACAGCCCCTTCATAAAGTGGTGTCTCTAGAGAATTGCTGGAGTACGTTACCGGTATTGGGCTGGGGACAGCTGCCACAACAATGCCAATAGGCGGAGGAGACAGAATTGCAGGACTTCCATTAGATATACTGGTCACACCGTTGGTTGCGGTGCCTTCTGTTTTCTTTGCTGGAGACTCTCCTGGCAAAGGAGACTGCAGTTTCTGTTCTTGCTGCTTCTTCTGGATCTTGCGCTGCAGCTGCTGCTTGGCATCGACAGGAGACGGCAGAGTTTTCACTTGTGGTTGAAAGGAATTACTTTCAGCAGTAGGTACAAAAGCTGAGGGCTGGGGGATCCCTTTTATTCCTGAACACAAAAGAAGAGTGAGTTATAACCACACGTACCCTGTCTGCTGTAGGGCCACTCCTGCACATAACCACACAACACATGGCAGGCGTCTCCACAACCTCCTCTGCGAGGTGCTCCCATCCACGTCATGCTCAAAACTATTCAGTGTTTCAGTTTATTTCCACATTTGTGACAAAACCTTTATCTGTTAGACAAGGTTAGCTGCTCAACTTCCATGTACTGGCATCTTCCTCCTAGGAATTTCAAATTGCAACCTTGGTGTCAGCAGAACCTAAACCCCCGTGCACTTCACTGAACTGACAGCAGAGGGCAGCAGGTATGGTTTAGATACACCTTTAAAATGTCTACGGCAGCTTTAAAAATTAAAACCCATGCCAGAAACCCATGGGTCTGTGTCACAGAGGAGCAGCTCCGAGCAGATGACATTATCTAATGGCCTAGGCACTAAACACAATGCACCTAATACCAGAATGGATCACAACCTGTGTGTGATCAGGGGTAGTGGTGAAAGAAGAGCAAGAAAAGTGTCCAGATTAAAAAAAAANGGAGGGGACGGAGAAAAAACTATAGAAATTAGAATAGGAGAACATTTTTTCTGCAGACAATGCCTTTGCAGATCACAAGTGAGTGGTGCTTCCAGGGAGAACAACAGGGAGTTAAGTCTCATCTGTGCAGCTGGTACCAACTTTCCTTAGAAGATCACATGACATGATCTTCTGTTTACTAACAGTCAGGAGGATTAGAGTGCTCCCTCTGTGACCAACTAACCCCATTGAACTGCCCATCTAAAAATGCTTTAACACCATTTCATTTACACTTTGCAGGTTTCACAGTTTTAAAAGTAACTCTTAATTATAAACAAATTGACACCATTCTAGGGCAAGTATCTGGTTTTAGATACCCAGTACATGCTGAGGGACTGTGGCCTGGAAGCCCACCCTCTCAGCAGCAGTTTGTCTGTACCCTGAGAGCTTGAACATGCAACATTGCCTCCACGTTCACAATTCTTTCTTCCCAGAGCAGCAAAATGCCCAACTGTATTGCAATTACTGGAAAACAAGTCATTTATGTGGGCTGAATACTGAGGGCAGGTAACATTTATCAGAAAAAACAAAACAAAACAAAACAAATTTTGCTTTGAGGGTAAGTTTGCTTTCTCCTCCATTACTGCAGAGACGCTGTAGTTCCCTGCAGTAAAGAGGAATGGGAATATTTTATTTGCCATTCTAGAAAGGACCTCTCCTGAAATGACTCTCCAAGCCACAGAGGCATGCACTGGAAATAGCTGCCCTTTTCCTTGCAGGAAACCACCTTCTCTTGGAGGAAGTAAGGGAGAGAAGCTACATTGGAGCTGTACGTACACCCAGAGTTCCTTCTAGCAGCACAGCAAGCAGAACCAACACAGGAATGACAGGTAAAAACGAGCACACAGGCAGCAGAACCTGCTACTGCTGCCCATCAGTTCCAAGTTGCAATAAAGGAAAGAGGTGGAAGGAGAACACATGGTCCAGGAGGGGACCATCCCAACCTACAGCCCTGACCACCAGTTTGCACTTGAAATCTCCTGTCTCAAGTCAGCAGATTTGCCTTGGTCCAAACACATTTTGCTTGACAGGCCCAGGGAGAGCTTCCCAGAGGGAAGTCTTGGGGGTTGTGCACCTTCATTTCCCTCCTCTTCCTTCGTTTTTGTAAATACTCCATCCACATCCACAAAACCCCCACTTTAAATGATTAAGTGACTGATTTTGAGCATGAAGAGCAAAACAACACAAAAGTGTATGTGCAAACAACCACATCAAACGTAAGCCTTCCCAGAGACTGCATAGGACAGGAATTCATCTGACATAGCAAAATACAAAATCATTCTTCTCTTTAGCTCAGCCTTTAACAAAGATTTAAAATGGAGTGCTGGAATCTCAGTCACCCCAGAGAAGGCTCTCCTGTCCCTCAACACCTCTCAAGCCCTTATTTCTAATGTGATCAGTAACAACAGCAGCTGATACGCTCACACTGCCTGACACCGATCAAACAGCTCAGGAAAACTTGCATCTAACATCTCAGAAATGTCTGCAAGAAAATCTGCTCTTGAGAGAAAATGAAGACAGACAATCGTTTCCAAATTAGGACAAGTTATCAGCTGGAAACACAGCTCCACCAGCAGTTTGTCTACAAACCAGTGCTGTACTGGCACCAAACTCCTGACCTAGCAAAGAACACAAATTCGGCACAATTACTCACATGCCCCGAAGTGCTTTCAAAGAGCAGGGTCCTCGTTGGAGGAACAGGAGAATCACAAACCAAACCTGGGACCGCTGCTTATTTACAGATCTCTTTACCCATTCTACCAACAAGAAAAGTAATTTGCAGCAAAGTGGACTAAAAATCATGTAAATGCATGTTCAGTGCTCAGAGTCAGTGTTTGAAGTTTGCCCAGAAGCGCTTCCTCAAACCAAGATGTTATTACTCTGGAAAAAAAACATAATCCCCTATTCCATTTCATTGATTCAGCATTAAGTTCTCTCATTACCTGCTGGTGCCCCTGCCATTACTGTTAAAGCTGCCATTGACTTGGTACCGATATAGTGACTTTTTACAAGGAAACGAGCCAATTCCAAGACTGTATCAAAAGGCTGGCTTAGCACTTTCTGGGCCCATTCACAGACAAGCCGGCAGGCCGCAGAGACAACTTCCTCATCAGCACTTTGCAGCTGCCCAGACGGCTCTGCCCCATCCAACTAAAACAAACAAACAAAGGAGGAAAGGTTATTTTAGTGAGTGCCATTAAGGCATGAAAACAAAAACAGCAAGCAAATTATGATCAGAAACACACAAAAAATCGAGTAAGTATGTTCACAGCTTTTCATGAAATGGGGAGGATGAGATCACAACATGAGTATTGTTCAAAACAAAGCGTCAACATTAATCTACTGGTTGCTTCCAAATGCATTACATGGAGCTAGCATTTCTGGGAGGAAACTGCAGAGAGAATCCTCCTGTCTGGACCACCAAGAGTCGATGCTCCCTGCATCCAGTCTTGCCGACTCAGCAGCTGCTGTTACCCAGAACTGCTGCTTTCACTGGGGTCCCTCTTCCCAAGCACTGACTTTTTTTTTTTTGTTTAAAAAAAAACAAACAAACAAACAACAAAACCCCACAACAGTAAAACCAAAACAGAATCAGAGTTAAAAAGATACAGTTTGTGGGTGGTAACACTGTGAAGGCCTGCTTCACCTCCTAAATTAGTTTTTTTAATAGCACTGCAATTTGTTCTGAACTTTACAGAAAAACATCAAAGAATGAATCAGAATCTAAGCAAATAAAAAGCTTAAAAAACTACACAGCTCTTTACTTTGTTTTGAAAACTTCAGACAGAAAACCAACATAATAAGTATTAATTTGCAGACATATATATAGACAAGCAAGTACATATCCTACCCCATCTCCAGTTTTATGAAAGTCGAGGTTGGGCAGTGTTGGCATATGCACAAAAGCCTTCTTCCTCAGTCCACTGTAGCAATATGTGAACAAGAATTAAGGTCTGCATCGTCTCTGCTTGTTGGCTGGGGATGGGAGGGAAGGGCAGTAATTCCTCTGATAGCCCTCAAGCAACCTCAACAGCAGATCTAAGAGCTACTGTCATCACCATGGTCTCACAGCCGGCCAGAGCCAACAGCCTGCACACGGCTGCGCTCTTGGGCAGGTCCTTGGGCTTCTCCCTCTGCGCAGAGCAGCAAGTGATGCTGGGTGTGATGAATTTCACTGAATGACTTAGAGGAACCACTAAATCATGCTGAGTATTTCGATTAACTATCCAATATTTAAATAATTAACTTTGGAATTCTATATTCCAATATCCAATATTTAAATAATTAACTATTTGGAACAGACTCCCTTCCTAAGCCAGGCCTAAAACAAGATGGGGAATGTGTTTCCAAAGGTTAATTACTATTTTAAAACGTGTTCCCAAATTTAGGTTTTCCTTTATTATGAGTTGTTTTTTCCTCTTTTTGCTAAATTTCCTGACATTTCCTTCTCTTTAGGGACTTTGTGAACTGAAGAAGTTTCCAATGACAAGGTAAAGTGACTTGGGAGGACATTTCTTCTTAAGATTTCCCAGGATTTTTGTGCTCTCTCCCCACCCATGACAACACTTCTGCTGTAAGAACATGGACACAGATACCCAGATTTGTTCTTACACTGATCTCATCAAATCAGTACACAAAAATCTACTCCCTCCACTACTCATACTCATTTGTTTATAGTTCTATAAATCAAATCAGCCAGTTTTCCTCTCTGCAGCATTACTCTGTCTGTTCACATACAGCATCTCTTCTCTGTGACACACAGACCTCTTTTCAGGATCCCTAATTTTTCAAATTCTGTGAATATGTCTGTATTTTTATGTCCCTTTCCTAGACCATGGAGTTTGTGTTTGCTGGCATTAAGCTGGATGGAGCATAATTACAGTAAAATAAATGTAAGGAGGTTCGGTATTAAGCTAAGTGTGAGATAAGGTCGTATTTTAATCACTCTGAATTGGAAACGTAGGGAACAGAACTGAAAGATCCCCTGGGTCAAGCTACAATTACAGGACAAGATTTCTTCCTCAGAACTGCTCCAGCTCTATCCAGAGCATCACTACTGAGTTTCGGACTCCACTGCCAGATAAATGACACAACTTCTCCAGGGAAGGGAAACAATTCTGTGCTGCCCACTGGGGATTAGTTCTATCTGTAGGTACATGCTTCAGGTGAGAGCCTGGCAAAGGCCAGTATTACAGTGCATCCACACCATTGCTGCTAGTTCTTTTGACTGCTCTTTAATTAGAACCTACAAGCACTTTGATGCCTTTCAGCCTTTTAGTACTCCCCCTCCCTTGCTTAACTGCTGTGGCTGAGCCTACCCAGCACCTCAGAACAGAGCTAGAGCCAGAGCCGACCCTGGGGGATGCAGCAGGTATTACATTACTTCATATGATAGTTTGTAAGGACTCTCAAGGGAAGGTGTAACTGTCAACTTGGAAAAGACAAAATTCTTGCTGATAAAAAACCTATTTACTTTGAAAATCACTAACTGTTTCTGGTTTTTAGTGGACCAACTCTGTGTGCTAAAGCCAAGAAGCACTGCAGCTTAGTCTCAGAAAAACCCGAGAAAAATTCTTGTCCTTGTAGCCTTTAGATTTGATTATTGCAGTTCTTTCCTGTAGGAGCCTCTTGTCCCCTACACTGAAGCAGCAGAACCACCAGTGGTGTGCCATCTTTGGCTTTGCAACCGACTTCTACATTACTGGTGTATTTTATACTGGGAGTATAAAATAAAAGCAAGAAGTGTTCTGGTATTTCTGAGCTGCACTACCAATGCAATGTTAGCTAAGGCACATATAAGGCAAGTTCCTTGACTCCAACTCCTCCCTTTGCACTAAATGATAGGGTTGCATGATTCCTCGCTGCTGTGACAACTAAGCATCAGAACCCCAACTGAAGTACCTGTTTCCAAAGTTGTATCTTACAACCCATCACTCCTGCAATTAGTCATTTGTACAGAACGCTGGGAAAGTGTCTGTACTTTTCTTTTAACGTTACTCCTACATTTAGCTCGCAGCAGAGCCCTAACGACAGATGTGCAAGGCAGGCAAGTGCAGCAGTTCCTGAGAGTGTTCTAGCAAAGGATATTTCGATTTGCCTCTTGTGCCTAAACGACGGGCCTTCATATTCGGAAAGACATTTTTCATGATCTTTCCAAAGTCAGCAGCACTTAATGGGTGGTAGCCAAGATTGTCACAATAGCTCCTGCAACAGAGAGAAAGAAAGCGTGAATGGAATCAAAGTTTATACCAGAGGCCAGCCTGCATGCTAGGCTCCATCAAAGGTTTTCCAAAGAAAACACTTATACCCATCCATATTTAGAACCACATTTAACATTAATGAAGCTATCCACAACGAACCGAATGCATTAAAAATGTATAAACAGAGCTATTAATACCATAGGTTTTGCCTTGTTCTCTGCTGAGTTCAAAGACAAGTCATGTGGAGACATAACAAGTAGCAGCATTATCTAGAGCACAGTTAAGATTTACTCCACAACTTAGTTTGAAGCATATGGTTCAATTCACTTATTTGAGGGCGTAATATAAGCAGAGATGTTGTTCCTGCCAGAAGTGCAGCTTGAGTGTGGTGAGGCCTGAAGTCCTGCAGGAATATTCAAAAAGCAGTATGAAAGACATTTCTCTGCGTCCAGAGAAAGATTCTGCCTCTACAATCTCAATTTAAGAGAGTTTAACAGAACTTCATTTAATTAAATTATCTTCCCAGAGAACCAGCTTCATCTTTATAAGTGCAACATAAGCACGCACTGAGGACCCAGCCCCACTACTGAACTGTGATAGCTGCTTAATTACAGACAACCTCATATTCATTAACAGTCCTAAATAACAGAGATTTCAACTGCCTCTGCAAATGTAGATCTTTGTGCAACCTGATGATACAGGGGAATAAAGCAACAAAGGTTAATTATTTTGCTAGCTTACTTATTCCAGCAAAATGAGGGCTGATATCTGTCTTCAATTCTCAAAACAAGAAGGAATTTTGTTTCAACATCTTTTCAGATGTTTCAACATCTGAGATATTTTTTAAATATCTCCTTGAGGCAGAGAACAAGATTTCACTGCAAAACGTGAAAGTTGTGGAAAATCAGGAAGGTTTGAAAGCAGAGGAGAAAGCCGGGAGCAGCTCCGGAAGGTTTCCCTACCCAGCAAGTGCTCGGGGCTGCACAAAGTCACGAATGCCACGTCGCCTTGTGTTCAGAAGCCCAGATGTAAACGCGCTGAGGCCCAAAACATACCGTGAAAATACTCCCATTCAGATTTCCTGCCGTCACAGTCAGCACCAGACAGCAGTGACCTCCTTTCCCACGAGGAGCCCTACCAGCAGTACACGCAAACACCCCGCCTCTGAAAGGAGAAGGGGACTGTACCCATCCTGCATGGGCACGGGCAGGAGAGCAACGCCCTCACACACCACCGTGCCTGCTATGCTCACCAGGTACAAACAAATCTCTGCCCATAAAGGAAGAAAGACAAAGCAACGCTCCAGAAACAGCTGTTTAATTCCCAGCGTCACCCAGTAAGACCAGCAACAATTAGCAATGGCATCTGCATCCAAGTAGGCCAATCAAAATGTCTTCCCCGAAACCTGCAGCCTTATAGAAAGCAGTATATATATCTTGAGGTGTTTCCACTTCTTTTATTCTCTCTGTAGAAATGCTAGTTCCTTCAGAGCTGTACCTGCTGCTTGTGCCTTGGCGGTACGTAGGTGTGCTCCCTCTGGAAAGCACCACCACAATGGTGGTTGTCGATTTTGACCACGACAGATTCTGACATTTCCCTGCAGGGCTCGTGTATACCCTCTTCCCCCAGCTACTGGGCCATGCTGGCCAGACCAGGAGATGTGGCCTACAACCTGGGATAAGGTCAGTCATTAGTCTAGTTTCTGTATGAAACACCAAGCAGACCTTTATCCTACCAACAGATTTCATTTGCCTGTCAGTCACAGAATTCAGATTCTGGACATCTCTCTGTGAAGTTAATACAAAGGAATACTTTTTCCTGCCTCACTGCGCCCTCTTAGGAATCAGACATTGCTTTAGACGTAACAGACAGACTTCTGTGCACCTTTTTTCCTCTTGGAGCTCGTCAGGTTCCAAGGGATTTTAACTTCACTCTGAAAATTCCTAACAGGTGGGTCTGTCACCTACCGATGCTGATTCCAGGATTTCCAGTCTGAATTTCTCTGCCACAGCCAGCAGCACCTTTGACTGAAACTCAACAATGTCAGCGAAACAAAATAAAAAAACCCAAGAGGATTAGGGACCTACCAACCAATCAACTTTAGAGCTAAAATTATTCCCTCTCTGGGAGAAAATAAATAAATTAAATGGGGAAAAAAAATCAGTTCCTCAAGTCTAGCACATCTGTTTCAAGACAATTACTTGCTAGCAGCAAACCAGGCAGTTACACGGTCCTCTCGTATCCATACTGGCAGCTCCTGCAAGCTCGTGATTTCTGAGCTATTATTACTATCGTGTAATTTCAGTTTTCAGACAGATCATCCCACGTGGCCCCTCCTCCTCCTGGCTCAGCTGAGAACCCTCCATGTCCATCTGTGGTCTCTCATTGACTTGACAACACATACCAGGAGTCTCTTCCCCGAAGCTCTTCTCTCAGCTACTTGCACTCTTGGCACGTCGCTGAGCCCAGGAGCTGTTTTGCTTATTTGAAGGGAGGGTGGGAGACAGATGGGGGGAGGGAAGGTCTACGCTGAGACAGCAATGACAATGGACACCCAGTTGCTTATGTTCCTTTGTACAGAGATCCACCACATGAGAAGCAGAAAAGACTTTTCTGGGGGGAGGGTAAGACCTTTGAATTAAATGTACTCAAGTCATAAAATATACTGGGAATGCACCTGAATTCACTATAAATAAGGTTAACCAAGAAGCCAGTGGGGACAGTCAGGCTCTGCAGCCCAGCTTACACGGCTTTCTGGGCAGAAAAACCATTATGACTAGCAAACGACAAAGAATCTATTGCATGAAATGAAACAAAGACATTGGCTTATCCAGCAAAACCACTGGTCTCTAAAAATGGGTCAGAGTGAAGAACCTTAGGAAGAGGTAGGCTCTCATTAAGCTGATGAACAATGCTAGCACAGAAAGGAGTCCTAAAAATCAAGTAGGATGGAAACCAGATGTCTGAAAACCATCAGAGAAATTAAATTAAACATCAGACTTCCAAAAGCAGCAGCAGAGGTGGGAAACAACCGCTTCAGATGGAGTTTGATCAGCTTTTAAAAGGAACAGGGCAGTAGTTGCTGAGGACAGAGGACTGGGCTTTCCAACACAACAGGTCCCATCCTGTTTTGTCAGGGAGTTTCATATAAAACCACCGGTTAAGTGCTATCAAACACGATCAGTATCTATCTTGTGTCTTTTATTTGTTTCACAGACACTGTGTTCCTATACCCACTTCTGTGGTAGCTTCTGAATGTTCTTTTTTCTAACTTGTTGGCTAACATTCATAACACCTAGTGCACATCATCTATGCCTCAGGTGGCACCAAGGTGGCCCAGCAGCCAGTAAAGCAAGGATTAATGATTTACAGACTGAAAGAAAGGAGACACAGAATGACTCAAGACCTCATACTCCATATTAGTGTTTCAAGTGAATCTTCAGGGCACCAAACTGAAATATGAATGACTTTCTTTGCTTGCGTCACTGCAGTGGAAGCAAGATAAGAGAACCCAAGTGTTTACTGAAGGCTCAACAAATCATTCTGTGGGCAGAAAGGGATTTTGTCTGCAGAAGTACTGCAGGAATGCACTTAACTCAAAATCCTAATTCTTAAACTCAGCTAAGCCTACACCTAGCTGCCTCCAGAAGGGCATTTACTCACGGGGAGAAGACGCTCAAATAGAACTGGCTTACAAGAAATCACTGAAGGGATTTGATGGTGAGCAGCATCCATTCTCTGCAGGCTCGATAACATGTCAGGCAGCTCCCCATGAGCTCCTGTGTTATTTTCCAGACTGTATTCCCCCCACAGCTCTCAGAGGATGCTGGCAGAACTGTGCATGCCCAGCAGAAGCACATCTTCCGGCAGCCCCATCTATTTGGTCAGTGCAAGCAGCATCACAGCACCAACAAGAACGGTGAACGAGCTCTCATCTCCCTCCTCTTAAATTCAGCTGCAAGCTCTCCATCTTCCCATGTGCTACTGCTTCATATCATGATGCAGTTTTCATTTATTTTGTGCTTTTCAAAAGGGAGGTCCATTCACTTTTATCTGGTTTGAGAGGTGAATCCACAATCAAATGGAAGAGTAAGAAACAGAAGGAACAGTCACTACATTGAATAAGCTCAGCAGGAAAAGGCTACTGAAAGGTGGAGGAGCTGGAAACACTATCAACACTTGCCAATGGTGGACTTGTGTGGAGCGCAAGCTTCTGTCTTTCCCTCCTCATGGGAAAAAAAACCAACACAGAAAGCCCCATGAAAGGTGACAGAAGCCCACTAGTTTTGCAAGATTTCTTTTGACCAGAATTTACAGTGGGAGCTGAGATGTGGGTATGATGTGGCACTCGCTGAAGCCTTGTAACTTTCATTTATACGTGCAGAGCGCACGAGCTCGCTCCCTGTGAGCTCATGCAACATCTATCTTTGCACATCGAGGAGAGAAATGCTAACTTGTTAATATGACAGAAGTGAGTTTTGAGAGGTCTTAACGCCCTTAGGTAAAGAAAAACGACTTATCAAAACTAACTCTCTTGCCTATTTATATGCCTGCTCCCCACCTCCCACTCCAAGACTACTTCTCCTCTGGTGTGCAAGAATAACTCATGAAAATATTCAAAGAAACTGAATGTTTTAAAAACAGAACAGATGCTTTCAAAGGAGAACAGATTCCAAACATTTGATATTTTCCTGAATATTTGCTTACCACCCTTATTTTGTTAGGGAAAAAAAAAATACAATACACAAATACTTGATGCAGCTACGCACAAAAGCCATCCAAATTTCACACTCCACAATCTGTAGATGGATGATTTTTCCGGGCATCTGCAGCTTGGCACAGCATGGAAGCCAAGCAGATTTGTTGCTGAAGCAGGCCATAAATTATTTAATAAGAAATATATTTAAGAATAACGCTTCCATCTCTCTCCCGCACAGCAGCTGCCGCTGTTGCTGTGTCTGCGCGAGCGGCTGCTGCGCGGGGATTGGCCACCCCGGCACGCCGGTGCCATTGGCTACATTTCCAGGCTGCGTCACCGCTCCCGTCCATGGTGAGATCTCAGAAATAGGTGTGTGCATGGTTATCAACCCCAGGCAAGCCAATGCCATCATGCTTCAGCTCAGAGTAAAAAACTTGACCTGAGAGAGTTAATGAAAAGGAGGTATTTGCAGAAGGCAACCCTGCAATAAGAATTACTAGGGGCTGCATCCTGCAGGCACTTAGGCGGCGAAGGGATTCAGCTCGCTGCAAATTACTGTAATCGTTCAGATTATGGAAATATTCATACTAGATCATAAATCTGATATTTATCTTCAGGCAACTGGGCTGAGGATGATTTCTCCCCCCATCGCCCCATGGGGAATGTTCTGTAAATGAATTCAAATCCAACTTCCGTCAGACAGCTCCCTCTCCCTTGCTTCTAATCGCTTTCTCGTTACATGGTAGCTCTGAGACTTGACAACACAGTGGCCTTGGTTACTGGCTTCATACATATTCAGATATATTGTGCCTCTGTAGAAATGGGGTTTGCTGCAGGAAGGCCCAATATTTATGCGTTCTTCTGGAAAGAAAGGTGTGATGACTAGGTCTTACATGCAAAACCGCTGCGTGTCCAGCTATTCAACCCCTCTTCCTTGCTAAGGCAGTCACAAACGTATGCAGCTAAAGCAGCTAAAATGTACTGTAGGGTGGTAACTTGTGCTCTTTACCTGTGCTGCTCTCTCTGCATAACAAAAGCATTATTCATACAGGTAGTTACTTGTTAAGGAATACTTGTGCCTTTCCTTCAGCACATGTACTGCACAATCTAAACATCACACTCTTATCTTCAGTGGCAGAAATAACGAATACAGTTTGCCTCTCTGTAGCTAGCACATTCTCAGGTACAGTAGTACAACCAACCTGGTTCTGCTCTAAGCACTTGTACATGCACATCAGGGAAGAACCCGTAAAGCCAGGGTCACCAGCTATCTACACTGGCAAAAGCAGTGTGTATGGAGCCAGTCTGGAAGCACTCACTTGTATTCATCATAAACCTCCTGCTTGGGAAGGGATGTCTCAGGATGCTCTTCCAAGGTGTTCCGTATCCAGGAGAAGGCGTGCATCTGCTGGGCACGGCTGGACGACATGGAGATCTGATCACTAGTGAAAGAAGAAGCAGTGCTGATGAAGACTTTGCTCCATAGCTCCTCCTCTTTTACAAGACTTAATAATTGTCTGTCTAAACAGGTGGAGAGACACCAGAGAAAATGAGGTGGGCAGCAGTAAACTCCCTCTTTCATCCACAATTTAAGAAAGAGACTCCACCCTCCAGTTCTTCGCTGATACAGCTGCAAGTAGACAGTGATGGCTGATGGTTCACCTATTTCCCCCTTAAATGCATTGTTCCTTCTGACCACCTCTAAGCTTGTGCCCACTCAGTTTGCCAGCTGCCCTTTGGAAACACCCAACTTTCCCAGCAGATGTTCAGAGTGCTTCCTGTAGGCACCTGCTACCTATAGCCATCCTACTGGGAACATATACTAATTTTGGGATCTGCAGGCTGGTTTGCTGTATCATCCTTTAGTCAAACAAGTGTTACCAGAAACACCCTTATAGTTCCTTCTTTCCCCCCCTCCCCTCATTTGTATTGCTGTATTATCACTTCCTACATAGAAAATGAAGGAACGATCACACTTAGGCTGCAAAACACTTTCTCTGATGACTCTTGCATTTTAGGAGGTTTATATTTACAAGCTCTTAATGCACTAAAGACTCCAAAGTTAAAAAAAGAAACACCAACAAAACAGTCTTCAGAAAGAGTCCTTGATGTTTAATAAAGGCTCCTTCTGCTACCAAACACGTCATGCGAATGGTTCCTCAGAGGGTAAGTGCCACAGAAAGTAAGTTTTCACTATTGGCTGCCCACATTTACACACTCCCACACATACCTCTTGTCTCCATTGTTGGGACCCGAAGGCAGCTGAAGGTAGAGGTAGAGTTTCTCTAGGTCTGTAAACTTCTCAACTTCTTGCTAGATAACAGAGGTGTTTTGGTTAAAAGAAAAAAAAATAAAAAAAGAGGTAAGGGGAATCAGGGGAGAAAAAGCAAACAGTAAGAGTTGAGCTTAGCTAAAAACTGTCATCTGACAGAGTATTCCTAAATAACACAATTTTAAACCCGACTATTTACCTATGTGAAAGAACGTGACTGAGTGCTCTGGGACTAAAAACGTGACGTTCTCTGTTACTTGCAGACCATCACACACTAGAAAGCACCCGTCACCATTACAAAACTCATATGCAACAAAGGCAGAATCTGGAAAAATGTCACCAACAGATCACTTCTGTCACCTGAGATGTAAGATGAAAACTTTATCTTCTCAGAGCCCACACGGAGCACCTCTGAGAACACAGCGTCAGAGAACAGCTATGCTGTAACAACACGGGATGGCAGACCTGATCCTGTGATCCGCTACATACGAATAGTTAGTGTCAGACATGTCACTGAAGACATCTGAAAAATCTGTCCCCATACATGAGTATTTTTGGGCTTCCTTTGGAAATGAGAGTTATTGAACAGGTAGCGAAGACAAGCCATTCGGTTAACACGAATCTCAGTGATGCCGGGCTCCTCTTCCAGGGAATACCAGCTGGGCATCAGATACAAGGGGGAGTTTTACCCAGAGTATGCAAACAGTGATTGCTAACTACAAACCAGCTTTTGGTCACCTGGAACCAGCTGCAGGGACTCAGAAACCCAAGGAAGACCATTGGTGCTAACGTGCTCGGGCCTGCTCAGCAGCAGCACGAGTGAAGCTACGCAGCAGGGAGCAAACAGGTTTTCCTTCAGAAAGATGCTGCAGGAGCAAGGTATGGGGGGGTGCACCATCAGCACAAAGTGAAAGACTCACATGCTCCCTTTTTAAGTCAGAATGCAGCTTTAGGATTACAGTTAATTCTCTTTTCCTTTATTGCTGTCTTACTGCCACTGTAACCTTTTCCAAAAGGAAAAGAGAGCAGGACCAACAGCTCCTGGCTGCTGAGTTCAGCAATGAGCAGCACAGAGAGCAGGAGAACCAAATCCCTAAACTTCACTTCAAACCTGGGCTCCCTACCTGCCCTCATCACCTCCAGATCCACCTCGCTTCAGCTGGCATGCAATTAACAGCAGCGCTGGTGAGAGGTGAGCTCCCCCCTCCCCTCTGCTGGGGACAAGGCAGGGGTCCCTCCCTGACCCCAGGCCCAGCGCGACATGCCATCCAGGAACGAGTGCTGGGGTTTGCTAAACCCCACCACAAAACTGCTCTGCAGAACCGGGCCACCAGCAATGTGACAGGCCCCCTCAGAGCCAAGGGAAACACTTCCAGCAGCAGCCAGGTAACTGACACTGCATTTGTTGCTTTTATGAGCTGCAGCAAACCATAACATTTGGGTGGGTTTTTTTTTCCTCTGACAAGCTTCTGAAATTTGCTGACACCAACTTCTGTGTGGCTGCACAGCAGCTTACACAGCAGTGGTGCTCAAACCACCAAATATCCAGAAAGGTGTTTCTTAGTGGGTGCATTTTGCCTAATTCTCTGCTCTTCCTTTCCTGCACAAATCACAGCATTGAGACTGATGGGTTTCCTTTTATCAAGCCCATTATTTAGAAAGAATTTACAGAAAATCAAGCATTTATTAATAAAAAGAGAGAAATTAACTGCAAGAAAATGTGCACTTGTTTATTAGATCTCCTCCTCTCCAAGGAAGTGAGCTGCTTTTTGTTTTGAAGGGCAAATGCCAAAGCAGCACACCAAAGGATGCGTTTTGGGTGAGATCACCTTGCAGGGTAAGCACTAATCCATGTGGCAAAAGCATCCCAGGCAAAACACAAAATCCCTGATGACTGACACTGAGGTAGAAAATAACCTCCCACTTCCAAACCTAACATGCCAGACTGAGACCTATACGGTGAGATTTTAGAAGAAACATTAAACCTTTCATCAAAACCCACTGAAGTTGTCTCAGACAGTTAGAGCTGCAGTTAGAGCCGCTTCCATGGGGTCCTGGCAGAAGGAAGGGGCTGGGTGGAAGGGCCTGAGCTGTGAAGACTCTACAGGTGCCATCCATCAAACCCCCTAATTTAAAAAAAAAACCAACCCCCTAAATGATCTATGTGTAGAGAAAAAGACTGACTGGGACTACAGTGGCAGAGCCTTTTCCAAAGGACGCAAGCGAGCCAGCAACCCTCATCAGTGAAACTGAGGATGATGGCTTTCTCACATCCTCAGCAGCAGCAGTTGGACGGTGGTGTCCTCTCCCTGTCTGCACCCCAACCCCGCTCCTCTCCATGCCTGGCCCCAGGCAGCACTCTCTGCACAACTCCTCCGGCCTCCAGGGAAGGCTGCAGGGAAGCCCTGGGGAGGCAGAACCTAACCCAGAGTGTTAGCACACAGCCAGGAGTCACAGGCAGTGCAGGGAGCTAATCCTACCTGGGTGATAATTAGATAAACCTAAGCTTATTAGATGAGACTGAATCTATTTAGAGAAAACCATCCTAAAACTGCAGTGGCAGCCAAGGGATGGAGTGTGACAGTCAGTGCAAGCAGATCCAGGAAACATCATGATTTAATTTATAGATTTGTTTAACGTTGTGTTTTGTTAAAGCTGTTTGCAATAAAGACGTTTCCAAAACTCCCCAAACTTGGTTTACAACCTCTCTAAGTACAATCTCTCCTCAGCTGACACCCACCAATTCTCAGTGCTAAAGGTCTGATAATAACTCTGTTACAGCAACTGTTCAGAGTATCAGAAACTTTCAAATTTGTTAATGCAACCAGAAAAGCATTTGGGAAAGCGGGGGAACATTGCACCTGGGCTACTGACTAAGAAGAACAAGATCCATTCATCCTGAGTTTGTCTGTGTGCTAAGGTGGACACACATGGAAATGAATAAAAAGAAACGAGAACACAAAATACGTGATAAATTTTCTCCACCACCATCCCCCAAATAGGTCAACAGTGTGGAAAAAAATAGGTCAATAGGGTGGGAAAGAGGTGCAGCATCAAAAGGAAGGGAAGACTGTGATGCTAGCACCACCTTGGAGAAGTTCCCCTTTGTGTAGCCCGTTAAAGCTTATGCTACGGCAGCTTTAAAACCCACACCGGATGTAAAGTGTCTGGAGAATCCTTTCCTGGCTCCTTAAAACAATCTAGGTAAAAATTTTGCTTGAAGTTCCTGCCCTTGATTGACTGGTTCTATCAAATCAGATGAAGACTGTCTAATTCTCCAAAGGCTATTTATAAACCCTATTTCTTGAAGTTGCGTTAGAAAAAGGCATGAAAATGCTGAACTGCTCGCAGGGCTGAGGTGTAAAGCCACCACCAAGCACCACCTCTTGCTCTTCACACCTTATATTTAGCTCCAGTAATTGGAACCACATTAAATAAAGGAAGATTCTGTGAAGGTGGGGAGCAAGCACTGTTCATACTTATTTTCAAAACCTGGCTTCAGTTTAGCCAAAAGTGTATCAAGTAGTCAAAATATTTGAGTGCTGTTACATTCTGAGACAGAAAATCTGAGGACAGAGTATTAGAAACCTCAAGTCCCAGCTAAGCAAAGATTTTCAGTAATTCAGAAGAAATCTCTGATCTTTTTGTTTTGACGGTTACCAAATATAGATAGTTCACTAAAGAAATGCAAAAAACATGCAGCAAACAAGTTAAACCAGAGATCCATTTCTATTTGCATTATTAGTGGCCACGCAGGTCTGCTCCAGATGAATCTGTCCTTTTGCTGCCTAAGACAGACACAGAAAAAGGATCTCTCAGGAACAGAAGGAACTTTCTTTTTCATTCTAACAGGCATTTTGACTGAGCAAACCAACAGCTGTGAAATAAACCAGAATGGCTAAAATGTTGTGGGTTGGGTTTTTTTTTAAATGAAAATAGCAGGTTTTGACACCTGATTCCATTCCAAGAGACACTAGTTAAGTAGACACTGAAACTTTTCACAATATCAAGAGACAAAGATCAGTTCAATACAGAATTGTAGTTAAGGACTTCATCTGTGTTAGAGGAAACATGAGTTTATTCATGTTCCTGCTTGAACCAGAGAACCTAGAGATTTGAATGTGAGTCTCCAGAGTCACGGAAGGTTTCCTGACCTTGGTGGACTGGTTCTCTCCATCTGGTTTTCCCTGACTGCTGATCTACAGTCAGGTTCACAAATGTTAGCCAAGTTTCATCCTAAAGTTGTCAAAAGGCATTACCACGGGGAAGCTCCAGGGAATGTGCTTTTTCTGGATTGTTTTAAAGAAGAAAACATTTAGTCAGGCCAAACCTTAAATAAGACAGAGGAAGAATATACTAAGGAGCAAGTAGCAGAGTTACAACTTCTCCAGTGAACACAGTTTAAAAACAGCATTCAAATTTGAACTATTTTGTATTTCCATAGGGGAAGGCAGAATTACAGGTTATTTCTGTCCTGGAGTTCTGGTGAAGAGAAGCTGGGGGCATGGCTGCAAGCCTTTTGCAAGACTACTATTTTAGAGAGCATAGACTAATCTTAATATTCCTTTCCACATTTTGAGTATTTATAGACAGCTGTATTTGAAGTAAAAAAGGCTATGGCAATGAAGCTTGCACCTACTGGCATGCTGGTTCTGAAACTTCTCATACTTCAACAGAACAAACATCTATTATTTAACAACCAGGCTAAGAATAGCAAAGTAGTCAAGCAATCACCTCCCTACTCTATGAACCAAGAAACAAGCAGCAAAGGTTAAATAATTTGCTCAAGGTCAGATGGTTTGATGGCAACATGATCAAGACAGAAAATAGCTAATACTTGAAAGAGAACCTATTATTCTATAAAGCTGCTAATAAGTACATTTGATGTTCTTTATCTGAACGGAAGCAGAAACATATTTCAGGTGTTAGATATTCCGAACAAGCTCTAAAAACACATGGCAGCTGTGTCCTGACAGTATCCAAGCAGAGCTGCCAAAGCCGCGTGGAACTTCTGCTCACCTCCCGTCAGACCAAAGAGACCAAGTGACAAGCCACCATCTTTTCTGCAGCAGGACCAGTGCACCCGGGCTCCACCAGACCTAGCACACTGCTGCTGCCCACGCTGCAACTGCTCCAGCCTTCGGCACCTTCCCTTTTCACAGCCATCGATTCAGCACTCTCTCTCACCAGCACTGACCTCTTTTCAGAGGACCACAGGAAGAAACCTTAACCTTCTCGCTGAGAGATTACATAGAGCATGCCATTTAAAAAAACAGGTTCAAGAGTTCACTTAGTATGTGGCAACAAATAGAGCAAATGAAGTCATAAGAGAATCTACTGCTAGACATGTTTACTACAGTTAAAAAGATGTTATAATGAATTTTTAATGGCTGTTTACACCACAATTCTTGCTAATTATCTCTTTTGGATTGCACAGCACACAATGATTTTCTTATGATCTTCCAGAAACTGACATCATGTCAGAATGTACATGGTGCAGTATAACAAGTCAAAAGCAGATAAGTTTGGTCTCCTGCATGAGTAATTGCAGCCCCAGTGCCCTTACACTAGCTGTCATCCATAGTCCTCTCTTGCTCGCCACCTCCCCAACAACCTCACCTCAGCTTCTTCTTCCTCTCTTTCTTGCTATTCAGTGTTGAACTAGGCCAACCTATGTGCCAAAGAGCATTTGTGTGCACCCCTGCCTGGTCCTACCAAACACAAATGGCAACAAGCATAGTCAGATTTTTGTCTATTGGCATCTTTTCTTTCAAGATTGCTACCAAACTGACCAAGGTTAATTGCCTGAAGGTCTCATCAGCACCTCCCAATACAGCTGAAAGCTAGGCCCAAATTTCCTCCTTAGTAAGAAGGGAGATGAGGTACAGACATTGTCCTTTTATGCTTCATGAGAATGCCTAGAAGGCTCTGCACAGGTTTCTATCTGAACCAGACATGTAAGAACATGGACTTTAAGGGAAAGTTCTGACCTGCCCATAAGCTTGGAGTTGGACTCTCTGCAGGCAGCCAGTACCCCCATCACAGGGCTGCTCTGACAAACCCATACACGTTCCACCAGAGAGGCAACAGGCAACCTGCTCATCTACCTCCTGCAGGACAAAACTAGACAGACCTACAAGGAAGCTCCAAACAAGTTGTTTAGACCTATACAGGCAGGGCCTTTCAATTTAACATACTTTTAGGTTCTGCCTTGCAGCTCAACTCACAGCTTTCCAAAAGCATGTAAAAATGCAGAAACCATTTTGCCACAATTAAGTTTAATTCTTATTTCCTGAAACTATTCTGATTCTTGGATTTTAATTTTTTAAACTACCTGAACAGTGTTAGATCTACCTTTTGCTAACCTAGAGTGGCCTTTCCCCTGCTGACAGGACTCCTCTGAACTCACCAGCAGGACAGACAGGGAGGCATCTGGAACAGAACAGTAGACCATCAGGTCGCTGCTGCTCTGTTCCAAGTCAAGCCATGGAGACTGCTCTGCATCCAAGAGCGAGCACTGGTCAGGAAAGCAGCCTGTCCATCCAATGGGTGAGACCTACACAAATGAACAGGCGCATACGAACGGGTAAACCCCACCTCAGCAACCCAGGGCTGCCAATCTGCAGAATTCAATGCAAGAATAGTCCTAGCTACTCTAATTACATTTTCTTATAACAGATTTCCAAGAAGCAGGTGATCAGTTAACCTCCTACCTACTTACTTCCTCTCCAATGCTATTTAGGAACAACTACCCCATTTCCCATTTTCACCACAGAAAAATCTGGTGTTAAAAGAGTTTTACAAATGCAATTTGCCACTGAAGATTCACATACAAAAAAAATTAAGATCATAAAGACACCTGCTTTGTGTCCACAAATGTCCATCAGGAGTAAGTGAGCAAAAGCCACATTTTGTATTCCTGTTTTAGTTGGACACATCCAAGAAATTTTAAGCATAGGCAAAATTTGGTCCCAAGTTTGTTTGCAACATGGCAATGCAGCTTACTGTAAACCTCTTACCACAACAAACCAAGACAGCATTTTAAGAAAAGAGAATTGAGTGCCATCTGAATTAGCCATTGAAAATGTGGCTTTAAGGAGCGTTCTTATTTAGCTCAGCCACACAGCTCAACAGATTCTGTTTGATAGTATCCAGATGGTTGTCTGTGTCACCTTTCCATCTTACCCGCTGGTACTTCTTGCTGAAATGCCGAAGGTAGAAAGTCAGAATAAGCAGTCCCTTCCAGTCTTAAGATCTATGAACTCAGAATCCGATTTAAAGAGACTCACAGACTGCTCGCTATTAAAAACAAACAAATAAAACCTTTTTCTGAGTTAGTGCTAGATATTGGCTTCCCAGAAATAATCTCTTATCACTGTCTAGATCCTGTTATTTTAATGCTCAAAGGAAGATGAAGTTTATGCATTTCAAGGGCTTTCCTTCTTCAAAGAATTGTATTGTTTCTCTGTCCAAAAGAGTAAAGCAGAGCTAAGAGGACCTGCAGTGTCACACTCTTCTGGGAAGGTACCTGAGACGGTGTGCAAGTTTTGAGGTCAACAAGATTTTAAAAAAACAAACCAAAACATCTGATAATTATGATGCCTACAAGATTTTCACAGACCAGGACATTACTCTGCCAGGTTTTACGCAAACATGCAGGTCAATCTAGTTCCTTCTTTAAAATGTAGTACAGGACATGAATTAACTGTTTCAAGGAAACAACAATGAAAGCAATAACCAATGTCATTAAGGGCTTAAAGAGCACTGGAACTTGAAGGCACAATTAGCTTCTTGCACACGCTGAGCTGTGCAATACGTAATCTTGCAGTTACTAAAATCATGCTTAGAAAAGCTGGAAGTCAGCTTTTTGTGCTGTATCTGTGACAGCTCCATGAGTAGCAATCACAGCCACCTGCTGCTGGCAATGAGAGGTCAATACTTCCCCAGAAAACAAGCCCCAACCCCACATCGTGTATTTTTCTGGCAGTGTGAGCACATTTTGATCACACTGAGCGGTAGTAGCTTAAAGCGCTGCTCCAGAAAGCCTTCATAAGAGCTGTCAGTCTCCAGAGCCAGCTATTTTGGTCTTGCAGTTTATTAAATATTAAAAAGCATTCTGGAGTTGTACTTACCAAAATGCAGTCCACTTTAGATTGTACAGTTTTGCTAGACATGAGGAAAGAAAGAGAAAATAGAAATCTTTAATTAATCTAAACAGCAATGACAAAAATATTACATATTAGAACTTTTATTACTGTACTACAGGCTTAATCTCCTGCTGTGAAATAACCTGCTAGTCTATGGAAGAATATTCATTTAGCTAGTTTTTTTTGTAAAAAGTCAAACCAAACTTAACTGTTTAGTAGATTTCTTCTGCTTTGCTGTATTATACAAGTTCTGTATTTTTTAAAATGAAATATCATTGCAACTGGGGGCTATTAACCCAGGTTGCAAAGCAGTTATTTTTATTTTAAGCTCTTCCACAATTCAGACATATTTTGCTTATTCACCTGTAAACACAATTAACACCCCCCTCTTGCCGTGCTTCAGTAAATCCCACCACTTCAAGGCATTTATTTCTAGCATTCCAAAAAGCTGCTACAAAGCAGAGAATTGGTATCCCACTGGCAACCTAGGAGTTTTCCACATAAGTCTCACTACCTCCCAGTCAGCTTATTAAGATGGCATTGGGTGGGGACTGCATAAAGTGTACCATAAATGACATCAGTACACGTGCCAAGGACTGCAAACAGTATGGAACTTATTTTGTGTTTCTTAAGGGTACTGTATTCCACATATTTGGTCTGACTGTGCTACTTGAAAGCATTTTATCATTGGTCTGAAGAGAAGCAGGAGCTGTAACATGCAAACAAGAACAGTCCAGTGGACACCTACTCAACAAGCACTGAACAATTGTTTTTGGAGTTCAGGGAGTGATTCTTTTTCCTACTGTGATAAAACAGAATTCAATCTCCCATTAACACAACAAAACATCTAATTTCCAGTTATTTTACTTTTGTGCAGGTGCTACCACATACAAAGAAAGACCAAGTAAGGTATCTGATGGATACACTAAAATTATAAGAAACAAGCAAAATAAGCAGCTCTACTATCTGGTGGTGATAGGAAACAAAGCTACTGAACCAGCATCTACTGTTATATCAGAGGCAGAAAGAGGCAGGACTTGTGTTGTCCTGCTTGTTACAACACCTCATTTTGAAACCAGATCAACTGAAATCTGCAGGAGCCAGTAATACTGATGCCCATTCCCACACAAGAACTGCATATGCTATACTGACAGAGTACAGTGGGATATTTTGACAGGAAGAATATTCAGTAAGTCCAAAGCAGATACATCAGCAGACATCCACTTCAGCTGACTTTGGGTAGAAGACAATCAGATGGAGGACACTCAGGAACATCAAGGAGGGAATAAAGCAGAGCTGTTGGGGATTTGTGAGAAAAGGGAATGCTAATGACAGTAAAACTGGAGCTTCTTCCTTGCCTTGGGGGAGACACTCGCATCTATCATAGCAGCTGAAGAAGGGAACCCAAATGTCATCTCACTCTCCAAAAACCACCATTGCACTAGAAAAGTCAAAGGACACCAACCATGAAAACCTGATATGAAGAGTTATCACTGCATCTGACCCAAAGCTGACCAAGGTATGCTGACCAAAGTCACACTGATACAGACGGCTGCTCCAGCAGCACATCTTTGACCCTGGACCCCACCTCACCCCACTGCCTCCTCCTCCTTGCAGAGTCTCACAATCCCAGTGCTGCTACAGACCCACAGCCTCTCTGGTAAAACAGCACTCGTGGCAACAGGGCTCAGGTACATGTGCCTGTTTTTGTAGCTAAACCTCTTCTATGGTTTCACATGATAGCTTAAGGAAGAAAAGGTACACAGAGGATAAGGAGATGTGGGGAACAAGCAGATCAAACTTAGCCCAAACATAGACTCTACAGACCTGCAGAAGACACTGTCCACCAGGCTCTGAAGAGAATGTGCTTCAGCCAGCACAGCTTCCCACCCTGCTAGGTTTTGCCAAACTGCACATAAGCATGCCCATCTGCATTATATTTTCTTCTTGCAAAGAGAAAGAGGCAAGTTGCAGGGAGGCAGCTGGGCAGAAGATCCCTAGAGCTGTCCTTTTATCTCCAAATATCAGTCTGAGTCAGTAAATGTAAACTCTCAAATTTAGTTCAGGCTCTTCCAGTTGTGACCTCTGTTTCTACAGCACTGATCCACGGTGTTGAGAAGCTGCAGCAGAGAAGCAGTAGTAAGGCCAGCAAACGCAGTTTCTCTATGTTTCTCTTTCATCAACTGGTGGCATCATCAAGAAAAAGGATAGTCAAGTTCATGTCCTCCAATATGCAAGCAGATGTTGTGACATTTTAAAAAACAAGGGTCCTATGGCTTCAGCAGGAAGTCTATGTTAGCAGCAATTTTTTCATCCCCTGCTCCATGCTCCCTAGTATAATGGGAGGACGTGATTAAAACTTGTTAGTGGTAAAGCAAGGCTTCTTTCATCCTAACCAGAGCACAGGTTAACATGGTCTGATTCTATGAAGCCTCTGCCTAACAACCTCAATGCTTCTTTCTTATCTACCTTCCAGTGGAGCTGATTCACATCAGAGTCAAACAACAGCAACCCCAAGGAACCTTTGACTGTGAAGGTTCTGGGACAGTGACCTTCCCATAATCCTGAGCAGTGCACAGAAAAGCTCCATCTGGTGACACTGCAGCATGCATGTCCTTCAAATTGGGAGATAAAAGGACAAGTGATATGGGTGGCAAAGGAATAACCATCCCCGTTACAATGTATTTGCCACTTGTGTTTATTTCATCCCACCTCTTCCTTCGCTAACAGCAGAGATGCCTTTCACAAGTTTACAAATAAGTACCTCCGCTTCTGTCTCTCTTAAATGCATCCCTTACCTAATCACTATTGCAGCTCCAGTAACTGCAGCCTGCAACCCCAAAAGCAAGGCTGAATTGAGCCCCACACAGCTGACCCTAATGTTTGGAAGCTGCTACCCACATGCTTTGCTCCACATCTAGGAACTGCTGCAGGAGAGTAGCAGGAGCGATGGATGTTCTCACTAATGAAAACAACCACTCCATCTATCAGAGACTCGAGCCCATTGGAAAACTAAACTTAGAAACTGCACCAATAGCCAGCATTGCTCCACCTCAAGAGCTGTTCCTGGGGACCCCCAGCCAGAAGCACAAAGGATGTTACTCTCCCTTCCGTAGCTCTTCACACTGACAGCCTCCCTGCAGTTAAATTAGTCCACTTACCTCATCTAAAACCTAATTCAGGCTACTTCAAGCAGCTTCAGCCAGGACAAGAAGGTATGTTTTCTGATTCTGGGGTTAGCTGTCTCTTACAAGTGGTAAGAAAGGTTTGGATTCATCAGCCTGCACCAGGTACTAACCCACCACAAGGACCTGGGAGCATAAAACTATATATCAAAACTTTGAAAAAAAAGAAAAAAAAAAAAAATCAGTGACACTCTCATGACCAATGATGAAACTTGTGCTCAGTGGATACCACTACACAGACTGTTTGAAAGTTAAGGTACACTGAGTAACTCAAGAGGGACACAGTCATATTCTCTCTGCAGCAATGCTCCCCAAATGCTGGAGGCCTGAAGACCAACACTCTGGATCACCCTGCTCAGCTCTGAAGAACTGCCATCAGCCACTCAAAAACAAGAGCCCAGCTTCTACTGTTCAGTAAAACAGCAGAGAAAAGGGGGTTTCTTAGCCTGTGGTTTAGAGAAGTGCAGCATGGTGGCTCCTTGACATAAAGGAGACTCCCAGCCCTACATCTGCTCAGGGAACACGTGTTGGCTGGTTTGGGTCTGCAGCAGAAAGCCTTACTGGAAAGCCTCCAGCCCATCTTAGCCTCAGCTCTTGACTTAACCTTTAGACCCAAGACATTTGAAAGAATTTTCAAGGTAACTTTCAAAGACTGCAGTAATTTAATCTCCTAAAGGCTGAAGCCACGTTGACAAATTCCTGAGAGTATCTTGGGTAGGGGGAAAGTCAGACTAAAGCATTTCCTCAAACTGCTCTTCTATCTTATGCCAAAGTATGCATGTCTGCTTTCTCTGACCTATTTATGTATTTCTACTGAGAACAGCCCCATTTTAGCAGCCCTGACTTGGCATGGGCAGAATGGGGAGTGTGTTTTCTCTGCAGGTGTGCAGCTGGGTTTACTTTGCACCAAGGGAGAGATGGAGGGTAAAAGGCAGGGGGAGAAGGCCAGGAGATGGAGGGTTTTTTGAAGTGGCATAAAACCAGATGCTGCCAACCTTCCTCTAATAAAGCAATACTTGACTTTCAGGAATAGGTAGCTGAACTATGCTGGGCAATATGGGACTATTGTATTACAAAAGGTGGCACAATTCAGTTGCTCTGAGCACACTATTTCCTTAATGGTGCAAAGAGTAGAAGCCATATAACCACAAGGGAGAGAAGCCTTATGCCTGTGAGTCCAGAAAGAGGAAGGTGGCTAGGAAGGGTAAAAGAAAGCCCTCAAACTTATTAGCTACTGCCTAGTCAACTCTAAGCCTTCTCAAAGCCTGCACAGCCACTGAAACTAACCCTTCTCAGCTTTCCAACTGCAGATCACTCCCAATAAAAGCCAGCAGTGTAACACGTACTGGGGAGCACATGCACAGTGAACACTGTGTGAACACCACCTGCCGCAGCGCAACTCCCATCCTGGGACACACTCTGCAGGGGAGGACACTGGCAAAGTGGCTCCCAGATGTGTCCCCAGCAGGAATGGGACAGCAGCACCTCCAGGACACCACACTTCTGCTCTGTCAGGGAACTCCCAGCCCCAAAATTCGCAGGGGATGCGGCTCTCATCACTCAGGCACCAGCACTCAGTACTCAAGTGGAGGAAGATGACGGTAGCAACAAGTCCAGTTCAGCAAAATTCGGGATACAAGTAGAGCCACAACTCATTGTGCAAAATACCATCATGGTTTGACAAGGCGGTCAAAGCCAGGAAGCCAAGAGTGACCTTTTCATTAGGATGTTTCACCCCATAAATGAAGTCGCCACAGATACTCAGTATCCTTTTCAGCCAACAACTGCAAATATTTGCATATATGGAAACACCCTCCCCAAAACCAGCCTCTGTAGCTGTGTTTGGTGTGCTTCCTATATTTTGGACAGCCGAAGGAAAACATTGTTTCTGCCAAACCCTAATGCAATTTCTGAAAAGGACCCACTTCCCATCACTGCCATACCTCAGGAAGACAGGACACAACTCCTGCTGGGACAGCTAGGGCTCCCAGTTTGCAGTACCCATAAATGCCGTTACATTATTGCCCTGTATTCTGGACGCAGTACGAAAAGTTGCAACTAAGAAAGAAAACCCCAGTGTGTAGCTAAGTATCATCAGCAGTGTTAACTAGTTACCACCTCAGAAAATAAACCACCTACCCCCTCAGGCAAGTAGCAGAGAGTGAAAGTTTATAAAAGTTCTAAAATAAACTTTCTTTGGAGAAGGCAAAAAAAAAAAAAAAAATCCCTAAGTTTTATCTCTTGAGCATTCAATAGTGGAGGAACTGGTGCAGGGGCTGTTTGGAAACCCTCCCAACCCTAAAACAGGGCTGCCCCAGTATTTTTACTCTGCTATCTGAAAGTAAGCTTTCCCTACGAGAAGAATACCCAAGACAGCAGTCAGAGCTGTCTGCTAAGGAAGAATTATTTTGGCCACATGGCCTTTCAAAAACTACTCAGCTCTGACAAGTCTCCATCTCCCACTGCATCAGTCGTTCCCCCTTACCATCTCCGAGGATTGCTTGTCAAACTACTTCACAAGAGGATCCACAGGCAGTCTTGAAAGGCTCTTTCTGTGAGGAGCAAACCCACAAGAGCAGCATTTGCCAGGCCTGTGTCCCCCGGCACAGGAGGTGTTTGGGTGCTGGCAGCACCCAGGAGCTCCTTCTCCTGACCAGTGTCCTGCTGCCTCTCTGCCTCCTGCAAAAACCCAGCTAGCTCCAAAGGAAAGCAAGTTAGACTCTGCTACTAAATACCAACAGTGACAGTTCTGGCAAAGTCATTTTTTGGAAAGCCACACTAGAGGGTCATTACTAAACTGACTACACGTCCTCTTGGAAAGATTTGATATCTCTTCCACGACTCTGATGTTATCAGGTGACATTAAAAAAAGTGTCTACTTACTCCTCATGCTGTGAGGAACCACGCCACAGAAGGGTTGCCAGCCCTATTACAGTAAGTGGTACTATCAGGAAGGTACTATTATCACATCCTTGCCACGACAAGCACAGCGTCCCAGCAGTGCCTGCAGGATTCAGCCCTTAATTCTTAATCTTACTGAATTAATGCTTCTCTTTCTCAGCCTAACAGCTCTAAATATATCTTTATATAACCCTCCATTCAGAAGCACAAAGAAATGTAAAACTGGAGCCAAGGATCATCTAAGGAAAAAATTATGAAACAGCCGACTCTGTGTGCTGCTACTCAATTAACATCTTAACATATGCCATGTTACATTGTCTGGCTTGGCTCACATTGATAAAGAAGTAAAATGGCTGTAAAAGCATTTCAATTAAATATTTAGAAAGCAGAGCTGCAAAAGGTTGAAACATGTTTGAATTAGTGAAATGACGACTGTATATACCACTCAGCTAATGGACTGGGAGCTTCTGCCAGCAGAGGTTACCAAGAAGAGAAAACACCCCTAAGCCAGGCAGGTCCCCAAGCCACCCAGGGCTCCCTGCCATCAGCACTGCTCACCCCGCTCTGGGCATGTGGGACCCAAAAATGGGGTGGCTTCTGATGCCACCTAGGGGCTCCCTCCCTGCCTGCACTTCTCTCTCCCCTGGGCATAATTCAATGTCACGCCTTACAGACAAGCCACTTGAACCTAGCAGAAACAGAAGCAAAATATTTCAGACAAGACAAATTGAATCTTCCAGTATTCAAACGCAGATATATTCTTACGAAGAGCCACAGGGATCATAACTGCATCTTGGAAGCACATGAAGTATTGTTATTTCCCTAAAGCATAAAAATAGCTACAGAGTTGCATCCACTGGAAATGTAGAAAAGTGTCCAACTCTCAGGCATCGGAAAGTAAACAAAGCAAGCATTCAGCAATTCGTAAATATTGGCTCCTTCAGCATGACTTTCAGGCAGACTCCTCCTCAGTCCAAGTCAGCAAAATAAGGAAGCAACAAGCACAGCAATCCGATAAAACAGTGCAACAAGGGCGAGCTGCAACCATTTCATCTTCCCTGTAACCTAATCTACCCCCTTCCACCCACCCAGGAGAGTAAGCCAGACCGGTTTTCCAGCAGACACGGGAAGGAGCAACTCTCCATCGCAGCGCTGAAAAAAGCAGGAGTTCAGCATAGCACAACAGTTTAAGTTAGTGCAGGTTAAAATTGGTTGAATGCAGGACTTCAACTCTTGTTACTACAATAAATGCAATTAAAATATTTCATATAGGGTAAAAATTTAATCCCTTCACCATTTCTGACACTGTGATGATTTTATGAGTATTAAACAATGGCAACTATACAAACAGCTGAACAAAGGAGGAAGATAAGGCTGCCCAAGTCTCAAATGTAGCCCATTGTAATGAACTGCCAAGAAGTAATTAACCAGCAGACATCAGAATACCTGTGAAATTTAGGTCTATAAACAACTCTTTTAGCTCTCTGAAGAAATCTAGCTGCATTCAACGCTAAAGGCTTGTTCCTTCCACCATTCTTAAAATAACTGGGAAGAGCTTGCAACAACCACACACTGCCAGGTGCTCTAATCCAGCAACAAGACAATAATTTAAGTTCCTGGGGTTTTTCTATATTTATTTAAATACAGTATTTTGCTACAAGATACTTTAATGAACTCCTAAGAGAGCTTTTATATAACTGCCACCCCGGTTCTTTCAGCATTGTTCCGAATTAAAATCAGTGCATATTGTGATAATCAGGCAGGGCTCTCTCCCAAGGATGCAATGCCCTCTGTATGGTAAGTGGGAAGATAATATGACTTCAGAGGAGCTGCCTCCTGTATTTATTACTAACAATCTACATGGGGCACGGCAGGGCAGCGTTCCAAGATCAGTCTGCAAGGATCAATTGCCTAGAAAGGCTAAATACAAAAAGCACAGGGTGATCTCAATAAAGCTGCATGAAAAAGGCCTGCATGAGTAGGAACTTAATCTAAAGTAGGTCCCACAAAAAGCAGAAAGAATGGATACCTTCGCCAGATAAGCAGGTTTGTGGTTAGATGGCAAATCACCCATCACAACGGCTCACATATTTCACAATGAAAACTTATGGTTTTAAAATTAATTATAAAAAAACCAAATCAATCTTTGGTTGCTTCTGAATTCAGTCTATAGATAGCTAAAAGATCTGCTGTAGTGTTTTCATCCATGGTCAGCAGAAGCCGATTCACAAGGTTATTACTTAATTCTAGTATTTCCAAGACGTCTAAACTGGAGATGCGATAAAGCACCACGAGATTGTTCCAAAGCCTTTGTCCCAGATGGCTCTAAGGCAGGATGCTTAGTGAAACAAAAGGGGTGACATTCCTCAGCCGTGCTTAACAAGGTGGAGGTGTGGGAGGGGAGACACCAAACCACCACCACCAAAAAATCAACAAAAACAAAATAGCACACTTACAAAACACGTGCAGGAAATCATTTCACTTCCATGCCTGCAGAGCCAACAGGAGGAGGAGGAAGGCAGCTCCTCGCTGTGCATGGCAGCGCGCCACAGGGCGCAGACCTGGGCCTGCACTGCCTTTCCCTCAAGAAGCGGTGGCTACGGACGGCTGGTGGCAAAGTGAAACAATGCTCACCAGAAAACAGGAATGGTTCTACACTCTGCTTACGGTTCACACACACCCAGAAATGTACAAATCTGCATAGGGCTGTGTTTATTGTACATAGTTACACAAAGTTAAGCTGAATCCAATATAAAAGCTGCAGGGTCAATAGCCACAGGTGTCCCACTGGCAGCCAGGAGAAGAGCCTCAACCGTCACCCCATGCTGCCAACTCAGTGCTACACAGTGGAGAAGCCTTCTGAGGGTGCAGTGGGGCTGGTTAGCCCTTAAAGGCAGTGTGCTGGGGAGGTTTAGAATCATAGAATCATTTAGGTTGGAAGAGACCCTTGGGATCATCAAGTCCAACCATCAGCCCTACTCCACAAGTTCTCCCCTACACCATATCCCTCAACACCACATCTAATCTACTCTTAAACACAGTCAGAGTTTAATTCAACCCATAGCGCTTCCCTGACACACGCTTTGTCCTTCCTCCATGCCGCAGACATCCATTTCTTCTCTCCACATTGAACAGCTCACCCACCGGCATCAGCCTGTCTTTCTGCAAACAGGTCCAGCTTTTATCCAGCCCCCTCCTCTCAATGCTACTTACTTATCCTATTACCTCTGCTTCTGCCCCAGTCTCTGGATGTCTGCATTCCTCCTCCTTGTCACTCACTCTCCTCCCATGGCTGTCCACCACACAGCTCCTCTGCACCCTTTTTTCCACTGAAGGAGGAACCTGTACCCAATACTGACCTTGATAACTCCCAGGGAATGCAATCCTTGCAACCTATTAGGTTTCCCTGTGCTGAGTAATGCCCAGAGTATCTACAAGCGCTCTCCAAGCATCTGCTCACTAAAAGAGTCACTTCTGTCGTGCTAGATGGGCACAGCTTCACTGCCACAGGAAAGACAACTTCTCTCCCTGACCTGTGCTACGCTGCTCACTCCCGCAACCCTACTCCCATCCTCAACTTTTTTGTAGGGTTGAAGATTTAAAAGCTGACTGTATGTGAGATGAACATGGCACTGATGCCTGATGGTGACAGCCACACAACCTCCCCTCTCAAAAAATTCCTCCTTCATCTTCAGCTGCCACAGGTTTTCTATCCTTGCACCTGCACCCTGGGGCATTTCTCACTCACCTCTGCTCACCAGCCTTTACCCACTCCAGGCACAGAAACTGTCTGGTCTCTGCAAATAAAAAGCTACTAGTAGCCAGAAGTCTCCTGCCTACCTCCAAGGTCAGTTCACTGAATATTAAAGCAGTATAAACCTCAAGCTTTCCACCCTCTGTTTCTGGGGGTAAAAAAAATAATCCTAATGGCAACTTCTAAAATTATTTTAACCCCAAAACTAGTATCTTCAGAAAAGCTACATGCTCCTCCAATTCTCAAGGATTTAGTTTGGAAAGTCTGAGTTCCCCTAGTCTGCGAGCCGGCTGAACTTTAGTTTGCTGGCAGACTCAACAGCTTGTCTAAACCTGCAAGCTGCACTCACTTAAAATTAAAGCTGCACAAAATTTAATGAAGTTAGAGCTGTGTAAGTTCATACCTGCAAGCATCTATTTCAGTTTGCACTTACAAAGCTGAGCTGGAACACAGCTGCACTCCCTCCTAGGTGGCAGCTTCATTGTGTCAAACCAGCATCTCGCACAAGCCTGCACTGCAGGACTGGTTGCTCCAACCCAAGATGAGGTTTATCAGCTCTTGGGATAAGGCACCCTTAGGCCCGTGCAGCTTCACAGTGGCCAGGACAAATGACTCCACTGCCAGAGCTGCATAAAAGACAAGAGTAAGGCAGGGAAGCACCATTCCCTCCATCACCCTCCCTCCACCCACTGCCTCCTTCAGGACCGGGCTGCCTCTGCAGCCAATGAACCAGCAAGTCCATCACTCTTCTTTCCTCTGAAAACTCACTTATGAATGGAAATTTTGAACAGCAGGCATCTGACCGGTACTTAATGCCCCACAACTTTAGAGCTCAATGCTCCATCTCCTCAGAGCAGAGGTTGACACATGCAGGCAGACTGTGCTATGCTTGGCTCTGCCACCCCATCCTACTTCTGTAGGCATCTGGGTGGGGATGGGACCCAAACCACTGAGAACTTGGCTATTTTCTTCTTAAGTAACACACTTGCTTTGCAGACACGATATTGCCCACACACATTTTGATATCCATTTGAAAAGTTTTCAAACTATCACTTTTCTTTTTAAAACTGCCCTGCCCTGGTAGGAAGTACTGAAGGCACAGCCACACAGGTCACCGAGTTTAGCACCCTATTAGCACCTTTTGCAAAACACCTGCCTGGATTCATAACTCCTAATGTGTCCATTTCAAACCTCCCAGGGAACTACAAAGTTACACAACTTACTAAAACAGTCAGAAACAGAAAAGGCTGTCCTTGATTATATGTAGAACAGATTTGAGAAAAACTGCACGAACCTTCTGACTTTCCAAAAAATCACAGTCCCAGAGAATTATATTTAAGATGGACGTAGATGAAAGCTGCTAAAGCAATACCCACTGAGATAACCGCACTGTTGACATTCACCTGTAGGCTGCAGCACATAGCTGGCTAACATCTTTCAGCATCCAACAGTTTACTGAACTATGCTTGTAAGAAGGTCTTGCACTAGTGTTACCCACAAATACTTCTCTGATGGGTCTCTCCAGGAGGAGACATTGTCTAAGAGTGCTACAGAATTGATCACTCTGGATTTTCATTCCTGTGAACCACACCATGCGTAAACATGCCAGTGGGAGAGCAGACGTCTGCACTGAGGGAATAGAAACGTCTTTCCCTGATTATTAACACAGTTTGATTTCAATTTTCAAGGTGAACTATATGCTGCTTTGTCAATCCCTTACTAAGCAGCTTAACTAATAACCAAGTCAAAACTGCAGCTCACCTCTCTGACTTTGATGAATTTAGGAGGGATCATTTCTTCCAGAAAAATAAGTGGTACTCAAGCTATCTCCTGATTCTACATGGGGCCTAACTTGCCACAAAGCTACTGGCATTTTAATTATTTGGTGGTAACTAAGAACTTTTCTGAAGTGACAATAACCCCTGTAAAGTGACGAATAACAATTACTAGGTTCTGCACTGCAAACACTTACTTGTTAGGAATATTTTCACCCTGAACACCTGGAGTTATTGATCGAGAACATCCCAGTAGAGAGACAAGTGCCTCAGTGTTTACCAAGAGGCCTTCCACACACTGAACCACCCTACACACTAACCTAGCTCTCATTTCTTCAGCTATGGGTTTCACCAACTTCAACGGACAAGCCATGATGGTACAGAAACCTCATGCTCTTAATCCCTCCAAGAGAAGTAAGCTTCTAGCAAGAGAAAGATGCACATTTCCATGAGGGTATGTGAAAAGAAAGCTGAATGGGGACTGCTTAAACTTACTAGTACTAAACAAAACCAAACCAAACCCCCTTGTTTTCATTTCTATTCTAGCCTCAGAGATCGATAGTATTACCATTTTCTTAGCCTTTATTAATCAGGAAAACTGACTATTCATAGCCTAAGCTCAAGCATGTATCTACAGGGTAATCAGACACCCACCTTCTACTTGGAAGTAATCAGTAAGAGAGAGTTGCCTGAGTATCTTCATGGACCAGAGACTGAGTTATATACATTACCAAATCTTCAAGGGCAGCATTTTAGCTTTTTACTATTTTGTTGTGCAAAAAAAAAAAGATTAATTTTTAACTGAAATTTCACTATAAACTGCATTTAGACAAACTTTTGTCTGATGTAACTAAACACAAACAAACTAGCATTTAAAAATTGCCATAAAGAGGAAATAAAGTGCTTTTTCTCAAGTCCTCATTTTTTGATTACTTGTGATTTTTCCGATTCAGTAATCTATTGCTAGTTGTTAAATACAAGTGAGGGTTTCTGGTCTAAGTATCCCTTTCCACATTTTTAGAACTAGATCTGTCAATCCCATTTCATTCACTTGTTGAACAGAAGCAGCAATACACTTTTCTCTCCACTGCTAATTCATTTCTCAACTTTTTACAAGTTAATCATTGAACTATACCACTGGAATCGAGTATAATGAAGGTAATTCTGCAGAACAGGCTCCCAGAGCCAAAAGCTCTTCAGCACACTGCGGTTCCAGGTGTGCAGCTTGTGATTACTGCCAGTAATTTGTCTTTTAAATATCAACTAATGTATTTAGCTTACATGACCACTAATAGCAACCGTAGGCCCTGACACAGCTTGTCATTTAAAATGCTGAGAGGCCTCATAAAAAAGAAATTAAAAAAAAAAATCAAACTGTAAAGAAAACAAGAAAACTTTTTTTGTATCCTTAATGAAAGGAACCACATACTTTGCAGAGCTGCCTCACCCACAGCTACTGAATTCCATATAATTGACACAAGGATCATCGAGTGATCATTCACCTTTGATTGCAAAACACATCAAGAAGCGGAGAGCATTTGACCATAATATGGGAGATGGCAGCTGCAGGCGGACGATGCTGTGCAAGTACCAAGCAGTTCAGCTCGCTTCGACAGGGCACCCATCCCAACAGGGATCCCAACAGCAGGGACATCTGCTGCCTGCATGCTCTTCCAGAGAAACCACTGCCTGCACCCTGCCAGAACTGACAATACACTGGTCCTGCCAGAGGACATACAGCCCTGATGCAGAAACCTCAAATCCCAGTTTCAGGTTGCCTCCAGACACAGTGCTCCCACAGCATCCAGCACCACCTTGTCCACTTCTTCTCCCAGCTTAGTAAGCACCCGAGTCTCTCGGAATACTTTTCTCCAGTGAGTTAGCAATAAAACTAGCATGTGGTTCTAGAGGAGGGAGTTGTCACTATTTTTCAAAGTGGATTAAAAAAGGACTTAAAATTCCATACACAGAAAATATTAAATCTTTTCCATTTACAGGCCTTCAACTGGTTACCACTTGTGGCACTGAGTAACTGTCTTGTAAGTCTGTATTTTAATATGGTAATGTTCTGAAAAGAGAGAAAGCACACAGGAGTATTTTCACTGAGGTCACAAAGACCACTCAAAGTATTTTCAGGTGACTTCTAAAGAACGGCAAGAAGGTGGTGAGGAAGATGCAGCAGAACAAATTGCCCATCCTAACGTCCAGCACACCTTGCTCACAAGCTAATTCTTGTTTGTTGGAGGGATGCTCAAGGCAGACACTTCCAGGCAACACACCCTTCTACAATAAAGTTCCAACAGTCTGTTTGTATTGCTGACAGCTTTAAAAATAATTTAATTCACTGCTTTATAGGCAACCAAAGTAATGAACTGTAACTCCTGCTGTCCAGTGCAATCCAACTTTTTCACTGGCAGGAGTCCAAACTACCTTATAATGGCACTTAGGAATCTCTGACTAAGAAATACAGATTGCCTCCAAGCCTGTGAGACCATCCATCAAAAAGGACAGCCATAAATCACAGACCTTGACATTTAACCACAAATTTCCTCTCAGGGGGCAATACAAAGATGCTTCATTTAATAAATGAGTTCTTCCCAGTAACAAGATTTTCTTCCCAAACTTGAAGTACCTGATGATCGGTAAGCGATACCATCCCCAGCCAGCTCCAGGGAAAAGCGAAGCAGGACCCATTGCTCTGGAGAAGCACAGGTATGCCCTGAGAATCCCAGATCCATGGGCACATCCCCAACCTCCACAACCACCACATAAAGCACCATGCAGTGTGTTTATGGGTTATATCTGGAAAAAGGCAACAGCTGATGTAGCCTGAGCAATAGGTGAATGCTAGACCACTGGCTGAGCAAGGAGAGCCTGGCATGTCTGCCATCCATGGGGGGACCCTTTGCCAGGTCCCATCTGCATAGACCATCCCCATTCCCACCCTGAGTTCTGCCTGCAGTGACATCCAGCCTCCCCAGCCTTTGACTGGCACAACCTCATTGCAGCAACCACAAGCAATTAAAAACAAGCAACAGGGCAAATATTCAGAAGTTTTGAATGTTTTTTTTCCACTGTCTTAATGATTAAACATTCAACAACAGAAAACACTTGGCAGCTTACTGAAAGCCTGTTCATGGCACAGCAGCCGATAACGAGCATCCTACTTGATGACAGATAATCCTTTTTTCATTAAATCAAGAAAGCATTGAAATTGAGATAGTGGCTAACTCCACATAGAATAAAACAAACCAAACCAAACCCTCAGAATTCCCAAAGATCTGAGGGAACACA
This sequence comes from Jacana jacana, assembly GCA_013400555.1. Taxonomy (NCBI): domain Eukaryota; kingdom Metazoa; phylum Chordata; class Aves; order Charadriiformes; family Jacanidae; genus Jacana; species Jacana jacana. Next base: position 66,262 of record VZTM01030353.1, on the reverse strand, counting down.
ACAAAACACTCAGCACTTTCAGAATTTTTAGATGCATTTAAAAGATTCTTCTCACTGGCTAGAAAGTACCAATTTGTGCTAACCTTCTGGTTGGGCTCTTCCTGGGTGACAGAGCACTGCATTTTCATCGATTCGATTTACTTTTTGAATCGCCTGCTGATAACTGTTCAAATGTACAGTCCAGTGCTCTACCTGAACTGCTTCAGAGGCAAGACAGAAAGCTACTTCCATCTCCTACTCTTCACAGTTTAAAAATAGGGAGTTCTTTATTTATGTATGAGGCTTTGTAATATTAGATATTAGAAATGCTTGAACCAAAAATCCAAATTTGGATCCTGATCTGAATTTTGCAGCTCTGGCCCTTCTCCAAATACTTCTGTTTGGCAAGCGGCAGAGTGGAGTAACAAGAGAAGGCAACATACATAAGTTACAGGATCTGTATAAAAACATTAAGCTCAACCCCTGCTCTCAAAACTACACACACAAAAAGACTAACAAAACCACCCCAAACCCCAATTAATTAAAAGATTAATCAGTGCTTCAGTATAAATCTGATTACCCAAAACTACCATCATCTCGCCCAGTTACAGCATTTTTTCTGATCAATTTATGTGGCATCCAGAAAATTTTAGGAAGGGTTTCTAAGTGTGCTTTTTGGACAGAGATTTGGATTCCTCCTCGCCAATGATATACAGACACATGCAAATCGAAAAGAGCTGCCCCAAATGGCAAGTAACCCAGCCAGGGAGGCCTGGGATGACAGTCCTGCAGTTCTGTGCTTATTAAGAACTTGTTAGAAATGCTGCTCTGAATCACAGTGTCACCCCATCTGACTTGCTTCACCAAAGGGAACTCCTGCAGTGGAAAGCACAACATTTATGAAACAAGGGATTGCATATGTTTGACACTGTGAAGTCAACAATTTAATGCACTCCTATGCATTCTAAATGGACAGCAGTAAAATTTAGCCAAATCTTTTATTACTTGAATACTGTTTTTTTTCCCCAATATACTTTTTTTTTTCTTGAAACAATGTGATCTAATAGACAAACAAAACACATGAGAAAGAGTGAAAAATCTACTCTACCTAAAAGTCAATTTACAAAGATCTTTTTTCTGCGAAGTTAGTCCACCCAACTCCGAGCCAGGATACGCAATAAAACCTCAACTCCATTCTTAAAAGGTTACATAAAGGTCAACATGCATTTTATTCAGGTTTATTTTCTAACCTTGTAAAAATGCCTGCAGACCAAATTGGCTTCCACACCTGCTGACCTAGAAACTCCACCACCATGGTGGCCATGCCCCATTTTGGAAAGTTGCTTCTCCTCCCATGGATGGTGGCGTGCCACTGATGTGCCTGCTCCCGGCGGGAGGCAGCACAGAGAAGGCTTTCCCAATAGCAAGGGGATGCATTTCAGCAGAAAATAGTGAATGCTTTTTTAAGGTTCTTTGGTGAGGAAGAAATTTTCTGTGGAGGCTTCCCCCCCAAAAAAGGTTTCCTCCATACAGGAACACATGGTCACAGCTAAAGGGTGTACCTGGACCTTGTTCAAGGGAATGGAAGATCTCCAAAACCACCCATGGAGGGGATGGAGCAGCCATCCTCCAGGAAAAGAAGTCAGACTGAAAAAATGACAAATGGTCTAGTATTTATTTTGAACAATTTGAGAGATCTGCACCACAGATGGGTACACCCTGGCACAGTTTAAAATTTGTTTACAGTCAAAGAGAAATAGACATAAAAAGTGATCAGATGGGTTGTTTTACAGAAACACCTTCCCTTGGAGATGGTCCTCACCTCACAAGTGGAGCTTACCTTGAACAACTTGTGCAGAAACAGATGGAGTCAAATGAAACAAATCCCATTTTTTGTTCCTATTCATTTGGGGAAGCAGAGTGTGAAGGAGAATGACATGCTGCTAAATGCTTTGCCCAAGGAAGGCTGACCTTCCCTGAAATCACCAAGAAGTATTCTAAAATGTGGTCCACAACTCAATTTTTTCCTGCGTATTTGACTGCTTATATATTATATTGGGAAATACATTCAGGATTCACCATCATCTGGAAACAATGGAACCATAAAGCCAGGGAAAACTGGGTTAGTGACAAGAAATTTTTGCAGTTTCACACAGCATGTCTTAGCTGCGGGGCTCAAAGTACTTTTTCAAAGGAGGCATAAACACACTTCTGATGTTACATAGATTTAGCAAAATGAGTGCAGCCTGTACGCCTGTCAATTATTAACTCTTCTTCACAATAGTTAGCAATTTTTTATCAAAGAATTATAAACTTTGTTTCCCATCTCCAACAATGTTTTCTGTTTCCCATTCCAACAATGAATTAACCAGGACGAAGGAGGGAATGGTGGCTGGTGCATTTTGGGCTGGAGGTACAGAATAACTACAATGACTCCGTAATCAGTTAAAGGAAATTTTAAGCTCTCCACTCAGTTTTGACAGAGCATTTAACAAAATATAATAGGTTGGATTTGGAGGAGTTTTTTGCTCTTATTTCCTGCCTCCTTCTCCCAAGCTACATAAAACTGAAAGAGTAAATGCAGATGGACTGCTCTACAGATTTATCCAACCTAAAGAAAGCTGCATTTTGAAAAAATAATAAAGGGGGTTACAGCAATTTCAACTGCAAAAGAAAACTACAAGGAGCTGATTGAACCTGCATTTGCAAAGAGCCTGAAACACATACTCCTTGAGCTTCCCACTGCATTGCCAGGTGCCTTATTAAAAACATCAAGACTGACAATAATTTTTCCTGCTGACCTAACTGTACAAATAAGTAGCAATTCCTATTATGAAAAATCTCAATGGCGTTTCCCAAATTGCAGAACATTTGCTCTGCCAACAGCTAAGTGACGTTCCACACTTGCTGACAATGCCTAATGAGGAGTGATGGATGAATTGCGGGAGGGAGCAAGAATGATGTAAGTTGTAAGAAAGAACAGAGCCTTCCAAATATTAGAAAATATTGGTGTTACGATCAGCTAATCTGGTTTTCTAGCACAATACCAACAGTCCAAAACTAACAAGGGCACAATTCACCTCCTACTCCCCCTTCAACATCAGACAAACGAGGCCTTAGGACATGTAATTTTGGCACTGCCAGGCCTCGCTTATGTGGTTTTCCAATACAATTTCTAGCTAGAAGAGCAATTTGAGGACAAAGATTATGGATCTGAAACCCACACCCATGTCCAACTGAAATGGCTGCACAAGCAATGCTCTGTGTTCGCCACTCCACGCTGCTGGTCCTCAGCTTGGTTTACACGTGAGATATCAGGGAGGGGGAGGAGAGAAATTAATCTCTCAAGCAGAATTATTATATTCAAATCCTAACAGATGCCTTTAGGACAAAAAAAAGCTGAGATGGAGGCAAGGTGAAAGAAGCTGGGGCCAACCCATGCACAGATGCAAGCACCAGATTACTATTTACAACAGTAAACAAGCACTCATTGAGGAATCATCGCCAGTTATTCGCAACAGTGAACAAGAAAACAAACCCGTCCGTTCCTTCAGTGTTTGCAGCTACGGGCTGGATTTTAGATTAATGCAGTGAGCGGAGGGATTAAATTGCCTAAACTGTTGGTCTTTTTCTTCCATGCCAGTGAGAGCAGACCCTCAGCCGACACCTTCCTCTCTTGGTCATCCCCGCATCCCAGTCTTTGTGCCACCCTGCTTTTACACACATACACCCTTGGCTGTTCCCAGTTACAGGATATGCTTTGGCAACTTAACGTAATACTGAGCAGACTGTCTTCACCACCATATGCTTGGGAAGAGAAACATCACATACAAACAGCACACGTTCAGTAATACAGTACCCTCACCCGAAGAAAACAACTGAAACCCCATTAGTCTATATGCTCAGACAGCTGACTAGGGAGGTTTTCCCGCCTCCGGCTCTAATGTCTGGACAAAAAGCTATTAATAAATATGAAAGCTATAATGAATCTAAAGGGAAATAAAACCAGGCAGATTAAGGGCCAGTGTCCAGCGAAGACCAGGGCACTTTACAAACCCACCCGACCCGACACTAATCAGCCAGGCTGGGCTCCCAAAGACGGGTTCTCCCCGTCTAGACTTCTAATCCGGCAATGGGAAAAGACATCTAATATTATTTCTGCCTCTTTCAGCGATGCTGTAAGAACACATCCAACTGCCTCAGCAACTCGCAGCCCCAGCACAACACAAAAGCGGACACCCCTTTGCTGGATGTGTTCAAGTAGGGCAGACAGGAAAAAAATGATACCATCAGACAGTGAGGAACTTTATTTATTGTAACCAAACTGCAGTTAAATACCTGCATGTGATGCTGCAATGCAAATAAATACTTCCTGATTTATTTTTAATCACAGCTAAATAATTCTTTTATCTTCCCCTCCTCAGTCCTAACAAATGGTCACTTCATATGCAAAAAACCCAAACACACCCCCACCCCCAAATCACACTGGAGTCCTAGGAAGTACATTTTTAAGTCTTAAGTTCATATATTGACTGTGTCTGCAATTTTAACCACCAGGACTTAACCTATTGTTTCACTTCAAGGGACTCCACATGTTCACAATTACTTGAGCTACTTTTGTCAAACTACATTTTAATTTAATAAACAAAATAAATTAAGTATGAGTTGAGATAATGAATAACTCATTGTCCCGCTCGAGGCCTACATCACACACTATATTTGTCTGTACAGTGGAAGGACAAGCACAGACTTGTTTGTGACCCTCCAGTCCAGTATTTCAGTAGCTGCTATATTTTGCTATACTACTATTTTCACTGAGAATACAACATGAAGACTGAAATCCCTTTTTTAAAAAACAAAACACCAAAACAACCAACAAACAAAAACAACTAAAAATATCCATCCACCATGCACAAACGTAGGAGAAAAGAGGCAGGAGGAAAACAATATGGAAAAGTTCTGATCTAGATGGGCTAAATCCTTTGGGAAGCAAAGGAGGGATTGAAGGTGACAACTTGCCAGCACACACAGCTGGCACAGCAGGGGAAGAGGGGAGGAAGAGGAGGGAAGGCAGAAAAGAGGAAGGTATCTTCTGCATGTTACACCTAGTTAGCAGCAGAGTGCTGCCATTTTCACAAGCTGCCTTCCACCACCTCTCCCACTGTTTATCCATCACCAGCACCCGCTGATCAGCACAGCGGATCCATGACCACAACTCCAGAAGATTTTCCAATGTTTCCTCCCAGTGCAGCATGTGCAACTTTGCTGCCAGCGCTCCTCAAAACCAACCACCCCATCTCCATGAATCTGCAAATTAACTTTAAACTACAGCCTCAAATGACGACCACTTTATCACAACACAGAATTTCTAGTGGTCACAGACAGAAAATATGAAGATTATTAAAAAAAAAAAAAAAAGGTTTCCTTATAAAAGATAACCTTATCTTCAAATACTGCTTTTCGACAGTGTAACCCCCAGGCAGCGGTTACTGCCCAGAAGCAGCAGGGAATTCCCAGCCAGGTGCAGGAAATGGGTAGCCAGGAGGACCACTGGTGTGGAGGTGAGGAACGCTGGTGAAGGTACCAGGAGACAGGGCTGTGAGGTGCTGGCAAAACCTCTGCTGGTCGCAGACTCATGGCACCCAGTGAGGCACCTACACTAGGCAAAACTCCGCATTCCTTTGTACCAAACCTGGGCTCAGGCTACTCACCATGTCTACCTGAATCAAATAAGCAGCTTTTATTTAAAAGGCTAACAAATGCCCTCTCTTTCCTTGAAAAGAAAACCCATAATAAAAGCAGAGGTTTTACTTAGTAGCCATTTTGTCTTCAACTTGGACACGATACCTAATCTGAATGCAATGTAAACATGCTCTCAGAGGCTTATTTCCAAACAGCACGTTCATGGAAAGAGAAGAAAATATAAAAAGGCCAATAACATAGGCTAAATAACACAACAGATCAGGAGGGTGTGAAGATTTTGTGATGTAAACAGACAGGAAATTCTGCAGTTCATATCCCTTCTCTAGGTCACATTGCAGAGAGAACCAAAACAAAAGGTGGCAAGCGTGTATTAAGGACAATGAATTATTATTTATTATCTAAATTAAAGAAGAAAAATCATCCAACAACCAAACAATAAATGCAATTTCAGTATGCCATGGAATACAACAATTAGAAGGTTAAATTATATTTAGATTCTCTTTCTTTTCCAGCTACATCAATTCAAATCATAAAATCTAACTATAGGATGAGGTAATATGCAAGCTAGATCAGTGTGTTTTTATCGGGATGAGGACATGCATATAAATATATACGGTGCATACACATAAAGGAAAACATTATGAGTAACCTATATTTACAACTCTCAACTTTCACAATACTTTATCAGCCTCCTCAGCCAAAAGCAGCTTTTACAAACATAAACAAAATATAAATGCTGCAGGTGACAGCTTCTTGCAGATAGTTATTTTTTTTAAATAAAAGATTATTTTATTTGCAGGGTAAGCTAAGCTCAAATTTACCTACTTCCCCCCAACGCATACAAAATAAATATTGTTAAGGTAGGCTGACTATGAATTTTGGTTTAATTAATTTTAGGGGGGGGGGCCGGACACCACAACTGGATTCCTGTGCAGGAACTCGCGGACCATCGTCGCAAGTTTCATCCAAAATCGCATTTTGGAGACTGAGGGGAGGAGAGGTTTACAGGGGGGCTGGGAAATCGCGCCCCGACTGCAGCGCTCCGCATTCCGCGCTGCGCCAACGCTCCGCGCCTTAGCAAAAACATGCGTAAAAAACCACGGGCCGCGTAAGATGCCGACTAATTAAAATGCCTTCAGCAGGTGAGACCGGACCCATCCGTAATCACCATTATCGCCGCGCACCAGCGGGCAGACGCTAGCAAATCCCCCCCGCAAACCCACCCACCTCCCAGCACACCTGCCCACCGCCACGCGTTTTCCGCGCAGCCCCGCGGGCGGCTCCGCGCTTCCCGGCACAAAGGGGCCGCGCCCGCGCACCGTCC
>VZTM01030353.1:33176-59118 GCA_013400555.1 Jacana jacana | reverse complement strand
GGGGGCGGCTCCTCCGGTAGCCGGGGGCCGCGGGGTGAGGGGAGGGCTCCTCCCGCCGCGGCCCCGTTCTGCGGGGGTGGCCCCTGCTGTGAAAATAACACCTCCCTGCGTGTATTTATATATATTTATGTACGTATGTACATATAAATACACAGAGATGTGGATGATCGATACGGGGTGCAGTGAGCACGCCATCAGAGACACGAAGTCCGCTGCTGCGGCAGTGTGACATCAACTGCACCACTGCCTCTTGGGGTGCCCTGTCGCTGCTGCCACCTCAAAATGCTCGTTTATTTAAAAAAACAAAAACAAACAAACAAAAAAAAATCAATGAAATCCTGCACTGCTCACACCTCCCTGAGGAAGCCAGCCATCCTCACCCTCAGCTGGCTCCTGTGTCCCTGGGCCATAAACCATGGGAAGATGAGTCCCACAGACCTTTACCCCCAGCTTCCTGCTCAAGCTGCCCCCTTTTTCCCAGTCGCTCCAGTTCTGGATGGGAAGTCCCAATTTCCATGCTGGGGCAGCCCATGGCAGAGGGACGGGTACCCAGGTGCCCTTTCTGATAATGGTACAGGAAAAGAAAGGAGTGATCACAGAAAACATGGGCCTAAAGACAACTAATGATGTAAATACACACATGGAGACAGGGCGTTGCTAAATTTAGGCTATGAGTATCTGTAAATTACTATGTCACCAACCAAAGTGAGACTTTTCAAAAATAAATCTTCACTTACATTTTCCACTGCTCCAAAATCAGAACATTTATGGCTATGACAATGATGGTGATTTTCTTCTCCTTGTAAAACCTCTCATCAGAGCCACAAAAAAATAAGCTCTCTTGTTCCTGCCTCTTATTAAAAACATTTTTTTTTTAAACTTTAATTGGAAATTTCTGAAGGGCATCCAAAAAAAGAAGGGAAAAATACAAGTAAAAACTCTACTGAGAAGAGAAAGGTAATAATTTAAAATCCCTAACCACTGTGCTTATTGCAGGAAAACTACATCACTGTGCATGTGCACTGGCACAGGAAGAGAAAGGTGGTATTTTCTAGTTTTGCAGCAATTTCCACTTCCTACCAGTTGTATGGGCACAGCTAGTGCTGCCTCTGTTGAGATCTCTGGTTGGATCTCGTGAAGTCTGACCGCTGGAGCTTAACCCACAGGGATCTCAGCCCCAAAACCATTCCTGCCAGCGCATATCCACTAGTCCCTGGTGGAAATCGATGGGCCTACACACCAGAATGAAGTTCAAGAGATGTGCATCATGTTTGCAGGATCACAGACTATTAAAAAAAATGGAAAAATACACATCATTTCAGTGTTGCTTTCAGTCTAAAACAGCGGTTGGAAGACAAGTTAATTATTTAATTCTTTGTGAATTCGGTTCCCACCCTTGTCAAATTGTAATCACACTTACAGCTGTGTGGGCATCATATGACCCCAAAAAATAAATTAGTCACCTCTCCCCTGCAAAATCTGCTGTGCCAGGCACAAGCTGGCACCCCGGGGCTGCCACCACTGCTATGTAATCACACCGCGTGTTTTAGGGCAAAATGTGATTAAATTGGCACAGAGATTAAACAAGTTGTCTATCCCCCCAGGTTGCATTTTTGTGGTGTAAGTGGCCAGTGAGCCTCAAAAGCTATGCCTATACGCTGATATCTTACTATCGTCACTTTTTTTTCTGATATATTACTATCAAGTCACTTTAAAAAAATAAAAGTGGTGGGTTTTTTTCCTGCCCTTGTTCAGTGTGAGGCCTTTGAACTGTTGGCCAGTTTCTGTTACTGGGTTTGAGGAGTAGGCCCCAAATGAGATCGCATAGAGGCCCAAAATAGGATCAGGGTCCAATTTAGTACAAAGACTCAATCATAGAATCACAGAGTGGTTTCTGTTGGAAGGAACCTTAAATCCAGTTCCACCCCCTCTACCCTGGGCAGAACCACCTCCCATGGACCAGGCTGCTCAAAGCCCCATCCAGCCTGGCCTTTGAAGAGATTTCCCCCCTGGGCCTAGCGGTAAAGAGGAATCTAACATTTCTTCTCAGCATGAGACTTAAAAGTGCTGGGGCTGTTATGTGTAGCTGGAGCAGAGGTCCACGCTCTGCTCCCCAGGAGCCTTTTTTATATGAATTCTCTCTGTAATTCTCCCCCAGTAATTCTCCCCGGATGCTTTCCTCACCTTCCTTCAGTGCGACCCAGCACAGGGCTTGGTGCAGGTTCGTTACCCACCTGTTTTAACACCCAGCCAGGGATTCTCCCCTTTATTATGGGCCCATAAACAGAGGGACTCCTACACAACCAGCTGAACTCCCCTTGTGTTTTGCGTGGTCTCCGCACCCATGCAAAAGGGGTGAAACAAAAAATGGCGGCATCTTACCCAGTTTTACATGATTACGTACAACTAAAGGACAAATAGATCCAGTGTATCTGTGTACACAAAGAGCTTGGGCTGTCAGAATTAGCTTGAAGACACTGAGGGGAATTATTTATCAGCTACAAGACAAACCTGAACTAAGACAGACTGATGGGAGACCTTCAGAGCATATCCACCCAGGACCACTGTGACCATCTGCTGGAGTCTTGCACCTAATGACTCTGAATACCTTCATGTAACATGGAAATGGAGTTCCTGGCCACCACTGTGTAAAAAACACACAAGAAGTAATACACGAGTTAGAAGTCCCATTGCTGTAAATGAAGGCATGTGTGAGAGTTTAAGCATGTCAGGAACCCGATCAGTCTTTGCAGGACAGGGATCTTTCTTGTTCTTTCCCGTTTTCCATGTCCATTTTCATGGCAGAGTGCAGCAGCTGAGCTCAGGGCAGGTGGGATGGGGGCTGCCATTTCTTCTCTCCACTTCTGCAGACAGATTTTGCTCCTCTAGAAACTGATGTAGCTGTATTAGCACTAAGATTCCTGTCTTTTCTAACTCAAAAAGTGCTGGAAGCCTGCTGCACTGGACAGATACATTTGTTAAAGGATGATCTTCAAAAGAGAAGGAAAGAGCTGTTTTGGGGAAAGAAAGAGACAGCTGCCTGCACAAAGACAATCTCCACCATGAGGTCCATGACAGGCAGGAGATAACTCCATTTTGCCAGGTTAATTGCAAAAGCCGTGTTTATTTTTCTTCTGTTTCTGGAGCTTAGGATCTAATGCAAGCCCTCTCTGCAGGGAAAAAGTTGTCCTTAATTTAAGGACTGCCTAACCTGTTTTCCAGGATTTTCTCTACTGTACTTTAGCATGGCTTTGTTTTTTGTTTTTTCTTTCTTCCCTGTTACAAACTGTCTCTGGCAGTTGGAGTATGGGGTGTCTGATGCTTTCAAGGAGGAATGCCTCGCCAGCACTGAGGGGAGGGCACTTCTGCTCCCCCATCACCAGAAAGGGATCCACCACCTCTTGTCTGGCACACAGCCAGGGACTAACCTGAAGTAGGAGGCAGATAAATAACAAAATCTTGCTATCTTTATCTTCAAGACAAACATAAAACATATTCTGTGAGGATAATTGACTTTAAAGGCTTGCTAAAAAAAGAGACTTTCCAAAAGCTTTAAATGCCGGTTCAGTGAACTCCATTTTGAAGCATTTTTGCAGCTCTCCTTCCCAAGGGATGTCTGTCTCCATGTATCCTGAGCAATGCCCAAGACATCTTCCTCTGCTTCGCTTTGGTTTGTTACCTCCATTCATGTGTAGCACCCATAAAATGAAAGTGCAGTAATTAGTAATTTACTTAACGAATTATAATGGATATGGCTTTTATGGTTTCAATTATTCAAAAATTAGTCAGTTTACCTAGGAAACCTTCAAACTCGCATCACATCAACTGGCAGGAGAAACCAGGCTGTGTTCAAACCTGGCAGTGAAAAGGGGGCTATTTTAATTAAAATGATAGCCTACTTGACCAGGGGTTTTGCCAAGCTTTTCTGGGTCATGCAGCATGTTTGGAGAGGGTACAAGCATTATGTGGAGGGCAGAATGGCAACCTGGCAAATAATGGGACACATTTAAAAAAAAATACTAGGGAAGACCGAGGTAGAATCATAGAATCATTCAGGTTGGAAAAGACCCTCGGGATCATTAAGTCCAACCATCAATCCCACTCTACAAAGTTCTCCCCTACACCATATCCTCCATGGTGTCTCAACCCCCTCCCTGGGCAGGCTATTCCAGTGACTGGCCACTCTTTCTGTGAAGAATTTTTTCCTAATGTCCAGCTTAACCCTACCCTGCTGCAGCTTGCAGCCATTCCCTCTTGTTCTATCGCTAATTGCCCGTGAGAAGAGACCGGCACCAATCGCTCTACAATGTCCTTTCAAGTAGTTGTAGAGAGTGTAGGTCTGAGTGCTTCTCCAGTAAAGAAAGAGTATTAGCCACCACTCTGACTAGTTATGGAAACAGTTTTCTTGGCAAACACAGCTCCCGTTCTCTGCTTTGCCATCCATTTAGCTATTTATATCCCTGCAAGGCAGTTTTAAGGCACTAATGAAATGGATATGCACCAATTACAGATGTGGATGGTCATCAGGCACATAACAGTGATGGCCCAGGCTCCCACAAGCCTGGCTGTAGCTGGCCACATTTGATCAGATGAGTATGGCATTTCACTGGGCTAATACACAGTTAGTTTGAAACCTTTCATTTCTGTAGACTGCCTCCTCTGTACAGTACAAGAAATCTTTGTATCAATGTAATGTCAAATGGACTCAGCTGCTGAGCTTGGAAAATTTATGAGCATGGTGTGCATATATACTGCTTGCTTGTCTTCAAACTGGAAGTCAATAAGGAAGAAAACGACACAAGCTACCTAAGAATACTACTTAGAAGAGGACAGTGTGTGATGGAAGTGGTGATTCGGACTGTCTGGTACAAGGTTGATGAGTAGGAAGGAAGAAATACCAAAGTTTTGATACCTGACCGAATAAGGTTTTAAACCAAGACATCCTTCCACTTCAGCGCTGCAGGTAGAACTTAGGGGGGAAACGTTTTCAGTCAGACCCCTACGCAGATGCCTGATTTTGTCAGTTTTCTTTTGTGCTGACCCAGAGGCTCAGTTTTAGGGAGATTCTGACAGAATCAAGGCCAAGGAGAAAGAAATATATGCAAGTTTAATGTAACAAAGGAATCAACACTTCAGTTTTTCATTTTTTTTTCCTCTGTTGAAATCTAGTAGTAAATTGGAAAGTAGCAAACTGCATTCAAAACTAAACATTGCCTGCCTGCAGAATGGTTCAAGGGAGGGAGCCTGCTGCAGATTGCAGGGACCTTGCCCACTGCATAAAGTCATGACCCAGGAAAACCTCACAGGGTAACACAGTGTCTCCAGGTACCTGATAGCAGAGGATGGGAGAGCACCAAATCCCCAAACACAGAGTCAAGTGGCATAGGAACCATGAATTTCAGCTACACTGGTCCAAGCTCTGAATCTGCAGAGAAGTGGTTGAATCACCATCCCTGGAGGCATCTAACTGACAGGTAGACATGGTGCTTAGGGATGTGGTTTAATGGTGGTTTTGGCAGTGTTAGGTTAATGGTTGGATTCAATGATCTTCCCTTTGAAGGTCCCTTCCAACCTAGATGATTCTATGTCCTTAATTTTACTGCTTCCTGAAAGAGTCCTGGAGAATTTCTGTGGTCTCCTGAGAAATTTGCTTGTGTTTTCTCCTGTATGCACATTGGCAAGGCAGTGATCTAGCCATACACAACTGTTGTCATTATGGCACTACCTTTAATTCCCCCTCTTGCAGACAGGTAGTGTCTTGAAAGACCAAGTGCCAGCCTGAAGACAAATTAAAGATTTCTGTTCTCAGAGAAGCTGCCCCACAGAAATGGGAGGAATGAAAATAGTACCTGCACACTGTTTCCGTAGAGCAGGCAGGTGAACCCACACAACAGGACAATGCCTTGGCCTCCTATTTTGTCTTCTCTCAGCTCTCTATCCCTGACAAGACAGGGTGTCCTGTCAAGGATAAGAGCAATTACATTTCATTGCTGCTGGTTTANCCAGTTGGTCAGGTTTGGGTCACCTGACAAAATTACCTGGCCTTGGTTGTTCTAGCAATAAGTATAAGCAAGGGCCTCTCTGCAGACCATCCCTTGGTATAATCAGGTCTTATCACTATAAGACGAAACAGTCTCTGAACAATGTGCTGTTAATTTCAGACTTTAGTTTGTTAGAAGAGGCCCAGCTAAAAAAGTAAAACTACTGAAAAGAAAATTGGTTTGTTTTACCTCAAACCAGGACAGTCCATCTGGTTTTAACACTTCAGTTCTTGGTCAAAACTCCAGCCATCCCCTTGCTTGTCTTCTGGCTGGCAACTCCACCACCCCTAAGCACCATGCCAAGACACTCATCCATGAGGGCTTTGGATCCCAGGTCTGTTTCATGGACTCTTCACAACCTTTCAGCCAGCAGCCACTGCCTCTCCAGCCCCACTGGCTGCTGAGGGCAGCACTGCCCGAGCCAGGAGTGGTGCTATCGGTGCCTTGTCAGAACACAGCAGGAAACGTCTGGCCTCTGCTCCACCACCATCTGCTGAAACCAGGCCTCCTCTGGCAGGAGTCCAACGCAAAGTAAATAGAGTTTCACAGCCAGATTTCAAACAACAAAATAACTGAGAAATAAGGCTCGCTGCTCCTGGTTTTCAAATTCAAAACATGAAAGTCAGTCCCTAGAGCAAAAATCCTTTGTGGATCCTAAGAACTTTTGGTTGCCAAATGGGCCCATTGTAGCTAACACTAGGGAGAAAAGGCAGTGATGTAGCAATTTTAGTTAGCTACACCTAATTAGTTCAATTTACGCATTTGCTAATTTTTAAGATTATTTCTTTTTCAAGATCAGTGATGGAGAAAAATTAAATTGTCAAACTGGAGAGTTCAGCTTGCAATATTTGTTTGTACAGATATAGAAGAATCCTCAATCCTGCTACTGTACAATATTTTTCATGGTATAGGAGAGAGAGAAGGACTCAATGAAGTATGAATGATTTTTTAAAAGAACAGATTGCCATGTCTTTTAAAATAGGTCAAGTTTTTGGCCTAGTTTCCTTTAGAGTGTCCCTTAAAGCAATGGGATTTGAATATCCAAGATAGCACCATTGCTTTTTTTTTGGTTTTAGCCACTTCTATGTGTAGGTCCAGAAATGTTCCAGCATAACACTACAATGGCAGAAACCACAGGTCTCAAGCAGTATTTCTGAACTTGACCCAAATCTGATCAAATTTGTCCTCCCAACTTCCAAATTTCAGGACAGTTAGTGCTATTGTTTGTTTTCCATCTTTACATTGATTATATCAATTGAATAACTTGATTTAAGTAAAAAGTAGAAATACAATAATAACATTAAGATGGATGATAAATAAGAGGATAGTTATGAGAACAAACCAAGACCACCTATGTTGAAAGGAACAATGGTCAGCTGTCAAAGCAAAAACAATCTGTATGCAAATATTTCTATTCTAAAAAAAGAATGTTCAAGATATTTAAAGGGGGAGGAAATATTGTATGCAATATTAATTACTATAGAATAAATACCATCTGTCTTCTATGTATGGAGCAGTCTGATACATATATTTATATCTTTGTTCTATGAACATAACGGAGGTATAACACACATGTATTTATGATGTTATATAAACCTAATTATTCAACATAATATACATACCAGTAATTGTGGTTGGCCTTAGCGCAGCTATATGGAGTGAGGCAGGACATGAGTAGGATTTCCTCCATGCCAGAGCCCTGGAAAAAGGCCAGATACAAATCTAGAGTGGTTGTATTTGGGGAATACAAGGACAGGATTTGTCACTCTACCTGTACTCCCCTGAGGCCGAAGTGGGAGCCCAGCACATCCTTATTAAGATGCAGTTTTTTTTCCCTACTAAGCTGATCCATAAGGGATAGTGCCTTTCAGGCACAACCCTTCTAAAACATATTTTGTTGTAGTGAAATTCTGGATTGACCTAATGTACAGCCAGTAATAAGCATTAGTTGGCTCACAGTGTTGTACAGCAATAAACATACTGAAGAGCTTGTCAGTGCATGCTTCAGGAAAGAAGTGCAATCTGAAACAACAAGGTTTATGCTTATACTTGGAATACAAATCTTTTCCAGGCTGTGGACTTCATTACAAAAACTGTTCACAATTCCAGTTAAGCTGTGAGTGAAGGCAATGCAAAGTCTTGCCTGGTATTCAACCCACTATGAGGTAGAAAGGTAAATCAGCCTTTAATAATGGAGACAGTCTTAAGAATAACTTTCTTTTTAATGCTTAACATTATTGTGCACTGAGAGTTGTAGGTATAACCACCATCATGGATTGGAACCTTTGTTTTGTACCTGATCCTGCTCTGCATCCTTTGATGAAGAACCAGTGTGAGGTCTTACACATATGGCTTTGTGTGCACTATTTATGAAACAAAAAGGCTCAAGAAGGAGAAAGAGGATCTTTCTTTTTGCAGAATATCACAAAGTGCAGGAGAAGTCATGTAGAGAGCTCCCAAGGATATTGATTTGTGAACAGCTCTTTTTCACATATTACTCCCACTACTTCCTGCGAGGCAAGAATATTATGCACACAGATCCGGTTTGAGTTTTCGCACTGGCAGTTCCTCACAGTACTGCTCATATATCAAAATCATTTTCACTTCATAATAGGTCACAAACTCTTCCAATAATAATTCTAAGAATATTATCTTTTTCTGCTACGCTGAATAATTAACAAAGATGCCAGGCAGATTTGTGCTGCATTTGAGAAGTAGCAGGAAAATGTTAGTATCTCTGCAATCATCCACTTCTAATAACTGGCAAAGTCTTATCCTGCAAAGAATCCTATTGAAAGGTCTTCATCAGAATAAATAAACAATTAATTACTCAGTAAGCACCGGTGGACTGAATCTCATTCATTTATAATCTGAATCAGGTTAAGGAAAAAAGTCATATTACCTATTTGCATTGAATAGGTTTAAGCTTCACAGGGAGTTTTCCTCACCAGCACAGCGCTCAGTGGAGCACAGACATTATTTTTCTTTATCAGGGTGAAATTTACAGAATAACAGAATATCAGGGATTGGAAGGGACCTTGAAAGATCATCTAGTCCAATCCCCCTGCTGGAGCAGGAACACCTAGATCAGGTCACACAGGAACACTGGAACACTAAAAAATGACTGTTTATTTATGATACTATACATAGGTCCAGATTCTTAATGCCTTCATCTTTGTTTGTAATTAAATTCACACTGTGTAGTCCCAAATTCAGCCACACATCAACATTGCAGATGGAAAACAGAAGCTCCAAGTGGAATACCTGTTATATGGAACGTAGAGAATAATTACATTGTGTGCTAAATTAAGGCAACTGGCTCAGCTGCCTGAAGGATGGGATTTTATTCTTTCGGCTGAAGCAATCTTCTGTGGGGTTGGAGCCAAGAACATGGAAAAGAAAATGTTGTTCATAATCCATCTGGCTGAAATCTTATACTTACCCTGTCTAGGCACTGGATCGATCTGAAAGCCAAAATTAGGCTATCAGGAAAGGTACCACTGAGATGGGGATGAAGCCAGAGAGCTGTTGAGGGAACCCGGTCCATGAGCAGATAACACCATGTGAAAGAGGGTGGGAGGGAAAGGCTGGGTAGGGGTTCCCATGTCAGATGAGCATGGCAGTCAATGAGTCAGCAGTACCCACAGGGATCTTTGTGTCTTAACCATCGTGTTTAGGCTGGATTGTCAACCTAGAAAAAAAAACAAAAACAATAGGAAATTAGTTTAGATAGGAGAATGGAAGCCTTTATCAAGGTGCTTTATCAATATCTTAATTAGTTGAACAGTTACAGCATCTCTTCTCTTACAAATCGATACCATATACAGACAAGAAACAGCTATTCCTATACTGTCAGGCTTCTAACATTTCTCTAAC
Organism: Jacana jacana; assembly: GCA_013400555.1. Classification (NCBI taxonomy): domain Eukaryota; kingdom Metazoa; phylum Chordata; class Aves; order Charadriiformes; family Jacanidae; genus Jacana; species Jacana jacana. The sequence continues at coordinate 49,201 of VZTM01030353.1, read as the reverse complement.
AACTGAAAAGAAAAACAGACTCAAGTATAAACTTCAGTATGAAACAGCACTTCATGTCCTCTGCTATTTTTAAGTGAACCTCAGAGATGATTGATGTATTTAAATAGCTTTTTAATAAATATTATGTGTGAAATTATGGAAATTTAGATAAAACCTGCCATTTTACAACTGATATCATGTGGGGATAGGAGGAAAGCACAGGGATTACAATTGAGAAAATTCTGGACTTTACTGTTCGGGATGGTGCTCAGAGTTTTTCAGCAGTTATAACCTGAATAACCTCTAGTGGAGCAGCTCAGTTTACAAACCAGTGCACTTTGTGGCTGGATGTTTTATACCACCATGAGAAGAGTAAAATAAATCAGTAAGTCACCTTCTTAACTTGATTTTCCTGAGGCAGATAATTTCCTTTCCTTTATGAAGCAAGGAACAGATCTCTTTCAATATCAGGAAGAAAGGAAGTACTGCATCTTTCCCTCTGTTCTAAATTTTCACTTTAACCCTTGTAATTAATTCATCACATTTTGTTCACTGAAGTTTCCCATGTTGGAGGGAGGTGGCATGTTTGTTTGCTTCTTCTCTTAATTTCTCCCCTTTCAATTTTTAAAAAGTCCTGCCCCCAAACTCTAGCAGAGCCCAACAATCAAACTTCCTAACCCTACTTTACAAATACTTTACACAATGTTGTAAGGGCCTGTTAGCCAAGTGTGCCATCGACCCAGGAGTAAGCCTTTTCTCAGACATGAGCTGCATTCTGTCCATGGTCAGAAGGTAGGAGAAGTAATGTTGAGTCCTTTTATTAAGATAGCAGGCATCCAACTTAGAGCCATGCCTATTTAGGCTTCTAAAAACAGTTTGCACTGAACATGCCCTCTGGCTTCCTGGCAGGGCTACTCCCATACCAGTAACTTGATATACACCCTCATGGTCACCATAACACCAGCCAAGCACACGGAAATAAGAGCATCTTTAGAAAATACCTGAATGTATTAAAAAAACAGCAGGACACCGCTACCAAAGCCATGTCTGAGGTTCTTCCCACAAAGAGAGGGGTCTTGGTACCTTCTGGCTGTTTGCTATTCCAGGAAGAAAAGGATGATTGTGCAGATGGCAACTTCTTGAGCAGAAAAATCTATTTTCAGAATTGCAGCAATCAACTAGTTTGACTTTGAATTGCTTTATCCCTCCAGCACTGAGGCAGGGGAATGGGCAGAAAGGTATCAGCTCTGCTAATGGCACTCAGAACAATTAACTACATGCTACAGGCCAAGATTCTGCCCTCACTGCACTTGCGCAGCTTAGAGAATACAGTGGCACAACCATGTTAGGAGGACAAATGCTGTCATGGCAGAGATGCAGAACCTTATTACTAGTAATCTGTCCAAAAGGAAACAATATGCTGCATAAATGCCTGGCAGGTGATTAGAAAAGCTTATGTTTTTAACCTTATCCACAGTGTATATAATCACAAATTACAAATGCAGACATAGAACACACTTTTAAACATGCCAGACCTTAAGATATTTTCAGGAAGTTTGTCTGAATTTTAAATTTCTCGAATAGAAAACTCTACAATCAATGCACACAGTTACCTTTTGTAAAAAAAAACACCCAAAAAACCAAATTACTCTGCTTTTTAAGTTTCCTCACTTCCTTTCTGAAAGCACAGACAAATTAACAAAGAAGAGTCATAGGTTAGTCATAAAAACAATCTGTCAATATTTACATGGCTTTCATTTCTTGATCTTTCTTTGCTGGTTTGATACTTCGACTAAGCCCAGTATGCACCATCAAGGCCCGGATCTAATAACTTGGGAACAAGATACTTTGAGATGCATTTGAATTAGCAAATGAAAATCCAAATGGAGTGAAATGTCCTCAGCATGATTCAAAATAATTGCTGAATAAGAGGTCAGGATACAATAGGACTAAAAAACCCAAAGTAAAAGAAAAAGGAGGCAACCAGACTCCAACTATGTAGCTGAGCAGCTGTATGCAGCAACAAGAAGGCTGTTTGCACCTTCCTCACATGTTGGCTGTAGAACTTTAAATTGATTTAGACTTCTGTTCCAGTAAAGATACAGCTAAGGCATAGTTATGTCAGGTCCACTGTAAAGTCTTCTGCTCATTTGTGGGGTTTTGATACCACTTTCTGGGGTCTAAGGAAATAATTTTGAGAAAGAATTGGGGCTTGAAAACTCCCAAGAGTTGGTGCCCCAGGCACCACCGTCTGGAAGAAAGAGCAGTTTGAGAGCTAGCGGATTGCTTTTCCATCTCAGTGCCATTACGGCTTTGTAGTTCTGCCTTAATGGGGATCCAATTTGGAAATTGGTAGATATTTCAGTATAAATATAATTTCTCAATCTGGAAGTGGGGGGTTTTAATGCCAGCCCACCGCGTTAAGCAGGGCGCATGAATGCTGTGACTCTGGTTATTTTCCATTGCAAGCGTGTAAGCACCACTGCTTCTGAAACCCAGCTGCTATAGTATTGCACAGAATAACTCAGCGATTGTGAAACCAAAAGTACTGCCTCATAGATGCAGCATATTTCTTTCAGAAGGTTTCTACCCAGAAGCGTGATTCTTAGCTACAAAAGTCTCTCTCATTCATGCTGCCTTTTTTTCTTCCCCCTTTCCTCCAATCATTCTGGCAAACCTGCAGTTTGGGGACTAAACAAATACGTTTTAAAATGGGCACAGCTTTATCACAATTGATTTTATGTGCATCCTCCCTCTTTCTTCACATTGAAAATCTCTCTTAAAATGTTTATAGCAATTAGGGCTGGTGATAGTGCAGAGTCAGAGAAGGTGTCTGGAACAGAACATGATGAAGGTGCTTTCAAGAGCAGCATACTGGAATTCTCTGGTGTCTGATTCTGCCAGTTCAGGGAACAAAAATATGACATGAGCCATCCCAAATCCCACAAATAGTTCCAAACATTTCCAGGTGAATTGCTTATTTTTAATTTCTCAGGCACTTACGGATGACATAATCTTAGGACCAAATTATTGCCAAGTGCACACAAGCCTCTTCCCAGAAGATCTGGCCTGGGGGTGAATAATGTACTTGGTGCATTTGCAACACAATTACTGCGCAGAACACAGTGCTTGCACCGCTCTGCTCTGCCCCTCGCCTCAGTTCAGACACACTCCAGCTACTCAGGTGAAAGCTTTACAATTTCCCCCAACAGTACACTTCCTCCTAACACTCTCCCACGTAGCATTCTTGCTCCCGCAGCTCCACCACCTCTAGCGGGTGTGGGAGGGCTGGCATTTTTGGTACAAGAATACTTGGACCTTCTCTACAGTGTCTGCTCTGCTCCCACGAATACACTTGCAATTAATCAGAGGAACGCATGACAAAGGGTGGTCTGCTAGGAAAGGTACCCAATGCACTTGAATTTATCACCTCATTTTGGACAGATAATGATGTTCCCTGTCCCCCTGGACTCCCTATTTTCTTCTAAACTGCCGAGTGGGGAAGAGTAGAAGCTTTATCTGAGAAAACTGAAAACAATAAAAACTCTGATCTACTTATGACAAGTGCTGTAAGCAAGTCGGGCTCTATGTTATTATATTATCTAATATACTGTAGTAAAACATCATTAAAATTGAAGCAGTTGAGGTCATTTTCAAATAGGTAATGTGTGGAGATAAGCATTCTTCAGATTGGCCTTGTTAGTACTTTCATACATGTTACATTGATTTTTTTATAAACGTTGTATGACCTTATACAGTATGTAGTCAAATAGCTGGAATCCATTAAAACCATGCTCCAGCTGTGCAATCACTGCCCTCACAAAGATACAGATTTATATGTGGTTATTGCCAGGAAGAATCCACAGCTTCAATTATGAGAACATCAAAATATGTTGCTTATTGCAGAAAAAAAACCCAAAAAACATTTGCAGCAATTTAAAATATCCAGTCAACACCACTCTGCTAAATCTAGATAATAGAAATCCTGGAGAAATTTTAGCTAAATCTGTCTGGATTATAGCTGTGGGATTATCTGAATGCTAAATTACTGTATGCGTTTTACTCACAGACACAAGCACAGACAGCACAGGAAGATGTATGACTATGCATATCACAATAAAACCCATCCCCAAGAGACTTTTTCATACACTGGGTAAACAACCCCTCCCAATTTATCAAGCATTCTGGATTGAATTAATGCTGTCATTTACTTTGCTGTTCCTGTGTAGAGGAATATGGTTTAACTTGAGGAGCCCCTTTAGCACCATAAAAATAACAAAGGTTTTCTCTGTGCATCTCTCCCAATACACAGAGTGCAGGAATATTAATTGGCTGCCGTGTTTGTATAACTGTATTAAAGAAAATACAACTGTAGTTTAGTGTGTAATCAGGAAACCAAATTATACGCAATATTTAAAGAAAAGATTAACCCTGGTTGTCTAGTTAAACCTTCCCCCCATGCCCCCCCTGCCCAGATTTGTTTACAGACCAGTGTTTCTGGCTTTCTAAGGACATACAGTGGATGAACCTGGATTGACCTGACATACAGCATCTCTCAAACTTTCTCCTTGAATGATTCACAGATGTGTGAGCTGTGACCAAAAAAAACAAAAGGGGAAGAATGCAGGGTGCTGTACTGGCTGGGGGAATTGAAAGAGATGATATTGTCTGCATGTGCCTGGCCTGAGTCCCTCTCTCACTGTCGGGGCACAGCTACTGATTACAAGTACACATTCTTTCTATTCCCAGTTCCGCTCAGTTTGACAATTCCAAGTGAAATTACCTTATGTGCATGCAGGAACTATTCTAATTCCTATTATTCTACACATGTATATTAGTTTTTTATTGCTCTCTGATGCTTTTTTGATATTTTGAGTGGAAGGGCTCCACACTGCCAGGTGAAGCCGTGGGGAGGGCTGTCCCAGGCAGAAGGCTAGGCAGCAATTGCGAACAGCTACCAGCCGAGGTGGGCACAGCCACTTCCGCTTCCTTCTTTCTCATTCAAATAACATACGTAGCTCCATAAACAGATTAGATACAATTTTGGATCCTGGGAAACTGACAACGTAATCCTTTGGTCAAAGGACAAACAAACAAAAGAATCAGTCTTAGCCAGAGAGTTCAGCTGCATCCAGATTTTTAGAAACATAGTTCTCATCAGAAAACAGTCAGAAAGGGCACCAAAAGCTTGCTTTTTACTGAGAAAGAGGGACTATTCTGAATACATGCCACAGAAATTTGGGCACCATAGCTGTTATTCTCAAACTGTGCACATGGGCTAACAAATTCACACGCTGATGTCAGCATGCTCTGGTGTTTCAGATAACAAAATGCAGGTTCCATTCTTTTTCTTCCTCAACCAAAAGAGTAATTTCTCACTATTTCTACTACTATTTTGGCTGCATTTGTGATGAATGCCTGAGTACTAGTCGACCTGCAACACAAAAGCTCGGTTGTTGCATGAACTATCTGTAGATTTGCCCCTCACAGAGCTGAACCAGAAGCAGTAATGACGAGATATTTTGAGAGTAAAAGGTTAAAGCCACCGAGACACAAACACCACAGCATAAGTGGAAAGCTGAGTTAATGAGCTCAGGTCTGTCCCGTGTCAGTGACTGAAGCACACACTGCACAGACTCCAGAGTACACAGCATCAGTCCCAAATGTGGTCTCTCTGCATCATGGTCACCACCATCAAAATAACATTCAGAATAAGAAAGAAAAAAGAAAAAATAGGTGAGGCAAGTGAAGGAGTACAGGTTGGAAAGGGCTAACATGAATGCTTTTTTTTTTCCAAATTGAGCTAAACTCATGCATAAAAGTAAATTCTAAAAGAACTTGGAAAGAGACAGTACAGTTTCATACCATGTTACTAATCTAAAGGATAAACACTTTGGGGGATTGAAACATTAGGAAAAGATTAAAGCAAAAGAAGAAATCTTGTTAATCTCAAACAGTACAGCATAGCCATAGATCAAACAATAAAAGAGTGTGCTTCATATTACTTGCAGAAAAGCTAGATATGCTTCTCTCATCTCTTATATATTCATTATGAAATTTGTTCTACTGTAGCCCAGACATAATTTAAACTATTCCCTCTGCCAGTAGAAACCAAACTTTAAAGACAAATATTAACTCAACTAGCATGTCTTTCTAGAAAAATACATATGTTTTGATTAGCATGAGCAGTATTTCAGAACAATTTCAATCAATTTCCATTCAAAGGGAGATGAAACAAATTTAGAAATCTGATTCAGCAATGTAGTTAGGTAACAGCTCACATGTTTAGCACTATATGTGAGCTTAACCACTTTCCCAAAACAGAGTTCCAATGTCAGAATAAGCCTCCAACAAAACTCAAATCTTTTTCACACAAGATCTACAAAAATATTATGCAAGCTGAGAAGGAAAAATATGTTTTAAGTTTTATGCTAATAGTGCTTTCTACAGGATAGCCCCCTCAGATCAACAACTAACATTGCCAAATCGGTAGCTTTGTAAAACACCACTGACACAAGCCTAGATGCTGCTCTATAGAACACCAAATGCTCAGACGAAAGAGTGGTCAGCACTTATCTAACAGTTGTTCAACATGGCCCAGAAAAGAGGTAATTTATTTCCATTTCCTATTGGACAGTTGACCACATAAGGAAAAAGACAATTATACATAGCACATAATAATATTACGGGCAGCTTTACGGTTAATGTCAACACTGTTGGAAAAGCAGCACAGGAAATAAACCACAGCTTTAGTGGAGGTGATTTCCCTACCGCAGGCCAGCACTTAGTCACGGTGTCAGAGCAGCACAGGGAAAGGCTGCGTGATTGCTGTTTACTCTGTACCCACTTCAAAGGTAAAAAGGAACTTACTTTTTTCACTGCCATTACCTCCTTTTTTCCTCTTTCACAAGCAATATGTTAGAAAGATTTTTCCAGTCCTTAATTTCCCCTTATTTGCTGGTTAAGTGATTTCTTTTCTTCATCTTCCCATGTGCTTGATTTGACAGAAAGCCATCAGACAAACCTCCACTAACTCTGCTCATTTCTCTTTCACAACTGATGTGCTCTTTCTGCTGTCCCTGCTTGACTTGGGAGACCTTTTCTTTGGACCACTCACCAAGACTAAACGAGCTCTGAGAATCTCTCTGGGGATCTCTTTTCCTTTTCCTCAGCTCGTGCGATCTCTAGCATCATCTCCCAGACAAAGTCTCTTCTCTGTTTTCCTCTCCACGTGGGTCAGACACTATTTTACTGTACCTCAGGACAGTGGATGCAGCAGAACACCACATGTGAGTTACTCAGGCCTACAGCAAATCTGTTATACAGCAAGAGAGCAGAAAACAGGAAAGCTGTGAGCAAACCCCTGAGAGTTTGCTACCGTCTCAGAAATTCATAGTCCTCTGCTAAGAGTTAGCTTATTAGAAAATATTATGATTTTACTGTATTCAGTATCTGCTTAATGTGGTTCTATTCCTCTAAGTGGACTGAGTAATCTTCTAATATTTAAAAAAAGGAGAAATATTAATTAAGAGACTTCAGTGACTTCACACAACCAGCATCACATGTTACTTTTAACAAGATAGTCCCTGAGAAGAATCTCAATATTTTTGTTATCACTGAACGCATTAAAACTCATGTCAGAGATAATGACTTCCTCTATAAATAATGCTTTTGCAGTGAGTACAGCAGCTTCCCGTGTTGTACAGTATCAGTTGTGTGAGGCTTTTGGTGCACTTTTGGACTTTAAGTTTGCACTAAGACTATCATCTACAACACAACTAGTAGTTCAACCTGGTTAAGAAATGATAGGCAGGTGATCCTCACTGAAGTGAAGTCACCATTCTGGAGGTATGACATATATTTATGACAATCTCAGTCTAGAATTTTATTATTTTAAGTTTTAATTCTACTTAAGTACCTTTTAAGACTCAATATTTAATTAAAAGAAGCACTACAGAATTGTATTTATAACCAGAGCTGTCTAATACACTGGTTAAAAAAGTTATTAAATGTGACTTTACACTTAATGCTTAAACGTAAATTTTTAATTTACCAATACCAGCAATAATTTTACAACTAATATTTCCACTATTCAAGCTACCTGTTTACAGTGAGAATTCGACTTTTCTTTGAGAGCAAATGTTTGCTTTGATCTACACATTCCACTTTCTGCTTCTTATGCAGTGGCATGATCTGGCAAAATCTGAGCTGCCAGCACTGAAGAAGAATGTCCAAATCTAAGTAAACACAATAGCTCTTCCAATGGATCCTTTCCTTTTGATCAGTTTTTTAGGGAAAAAACACACAACTTAGTCTTCAAACTTAAATATCTTTGGAGTGCTCTTTTTACTTAGGACAGCCAAAGGCATAAAAGCAGTCTCATTCAAAATTAACATCAGCCAGTTTTAACTCTCTCTTACCTGTTTAAAGCAAAGGTTCAGAGCATTTGAAAACAGATATTCATTCAATAATGCTAAAAAATTAGTTGAAAATAAATATTAAGGGAATGGACAGTCTTCTACCTGCCACTACGTTGCTTGTATGTCTGTCCTACAACACTCAATGAAAATACACAACATATAAATTAAAGCAGGGATTCAACTTTTTTTTTGGGAAAGAGGATGGTAAGGAGTGATGAGACAGAAGCAAGTATATTTTTCCACTTCATTTATATACACAACTATTACAATTTTATTTAAGCATCTGTTTTTGTCAGGGATTAGAAATATTACGTGTTTGGGGGTTTTGGTTGTTTTTTATTTAAAGAAGGCCTTCTCCGTTATCTAACTGTTTCTTGCTGAGGCATGAATCCCAGGAAAACTTAAGTTGCTCTAAGGGAAAAAAAAACCCAAACCTGGTAACCAAGCAAAAGAAACCTTTAAATCGCTGTCAGGGAATTTAGCTCAGCATTCCGTTCAGGGTTATTTCTGCCATAGGTAATTTCTTCAAATACCAGATATTTCACTTAGTGTCCCACAGTAGTTATGTCCAAAGCTCAGCTCTGCATTCCCTCTCACAAAGCCATTCCCATCCCAGAAGCCCCGCTTTTTTTCAAGCTAACCTGGACATGACTACTGAGGCTGGCTGCTCTGAGGATGCCTGGGTGAAGTTTATCAACGTGCTCAATATACGTGCCTTTCAAAAGGCTCAGTCTGATTTGGGTTCATGTACAGAAAACAAAAGCCCCTGTGCTTTTCCTGGCGGCTACCCTCACATCAGAGATGTTCCCTAATCTCATACTTGGATCTCAAACCCGAGGGACTCCTTAGCATGTTGTGGGGCATCTGCAGCAAGAGCTGACCTTAACGGCAATTAGGGGAGCTCAGCATGCCTGAAAATTAGGCCTTGTATTTTTAAAAGCTATGAAACATTCTGTTGTTAACATAACATCACTTTTTCTGTGTGTAGTAGAACAACAAAAGGAAAACCCCAGTAAATTTCCGCTGGCTCTGCAGCAACAATAATTGCTGTCGGTATTTGTTTATGAAAACAGGCAAAAGATAACTAACCAACATTCTGCCCCCAGCCCGTAGTGAGCTGCAGGTTTTACTACAGCTAGCAAAACAGTTCCTGTCTCCCCTAAATTGAAATAATTCTCCAACACGGTTTAACACACTAACAAGTCAAATGCACTCATACTTGGGGTTTACACAGGAGGGTGCAGGTTGACTTGTAATCCATTTTATTAGTCTGGAACAAGTTCTCTAACAGAGAGTACGTGTCAGAAGGGAAGCCAAGGGCTGAGCTGACAATACAGACTGAATTAGCATTGCTTTTATCAAGCAACATAGAATGAGCAAATGCCCAAACATGTGTTATTCTAGTTTAAGGCTAACATCAAATGCTAACATTGACACATTTAAAATGTTAGAACTCGTTTGCACTTGTTACATAATTTGCCTGGTGCTGCCACACTATATTCACTGAATATTTTAAAGCCATTATGTCCTACTCTGCATAGAGCGAAAAATTAATAAAAATACACAAGTTGATAGTAAAGGCCAGATCTGTTTTGGTGTTGTCAACACAGCAAAATGATTTTGAAAGACCTCATCTGCATTCACCCGTGATATGTGCGCCCAAATATACAATGTGGCAAGCCCCACAAAAGTAACAGTATTAAAAAGGGGTTTCTACATTAATTTTATGCTCTGCAGCAGAACACAAGCTTCCAAGGGAAGAGGAATTGGGTACAAGCGATGACACACCCCTACAAATAAAATAATCACGAAAAGAGCAAAATCACATTTGGCTCTTTCGGGCTCTAGGGTTTTTGGTACTAAACACATGAATGGTTTTCTCACAGACAACTGCTTGGGCAGGAACAATAAATGCCGGCCGGTAACGAGGGCTGTGACGATGGGGAATAGCATGGGTAGGTATGCACTTGCTCCTGGGATAACTGCAGGGCTCTGCACCCAGATGACAAGATTGATTCTTTTTCAAAATCTGCTCTCTCTGTTGGAAAGTGAGCGGTTCTTTTCTTAAGAGCAGCTTGTTACCTCTCTTACATTTAAGTGACACGGGGTTGTTTTCTTCAGACAGAGATCCAACACGTAAAGTGACAGCATTTAGGAGTCTGTGAGAAAAACATTTACCCCAATTTTACTCCTAGCTTGCAGTAAGTAAAATGGAACCTGGGGAGGAGCCACAACTGATTTATTACAATTTCTGTAGCCTTTATTCAAACTGGGATGTGAAAATAATCTAATTTAGGAAAAAACTGTATACTTTCAGAACAGATCAATGAACATTTGACAAAACTATCCAGTAGTAGTAGGGTCTAAGGGACTGATTTTGGTCTATGGATGACATGCAAATTTATTTATTTTTTAATGTAACTTCACACATGACTATTTCAGGTAGGAAATAGTATCAGAATTCTAGTTTCAGTAAAATGAATCATTACTTTGTCACTTTGGGAACAAGCTAGGAAAACAGTATCTGTCTGTGTTCCAGTAACCCTTTAAGGGTATTTTCCATTAGAAAATGTTGGATCTTGCACAGCAGGAGGAATTTCCATCATCAGTGAAGGATATTTCCCTTTGACATCGCCATGTTCTGAAATCCTCTGAACCACTGTACTGGAGGACTCTGTGGGGTTTTTATTAATTTTACATGTGGCAGACTGTTGCATTGTTAAACTAACTTCTCTGCTTTGTCCAAAAATACCAGCTACTACCACAGCGACAAACAATACAATTGTCATAACAACCTGGCAATATTACAGTGGCCACTTTGAAGAGTGGTCTGAAGAGTATTTGCCAAACCTTTTGATCCCTAGTAATCAGAACAGAAGTGCCCAAAATCCACAGATTAAAGGATTAGGCCTCAAGAAAGACTCGTGGTATTTCAAGAAAATGTGACTGATGCTCACCACTTATTTTTTACAGTGCTGATGAGATTTAGTGTTTAAGGTCCTTTCCTGTTCAGACATAAAAGCTGCTGTAATCAGAGTATTACTAGGGAAAACTACTCTGGTTGGGGATTCAATATGTTTAAATTGTTGAGCCAAGGTTATTGTTTGGATTAGGTTAGGAAGGATGACACTGAAATAAGTAAGCCCCAATAGTGCAGCGAAGCAGAGAAGAACAAAGAAAAAATGTTTGTATTTGTAAATAGCAACCTGGATACTCCAGCTATGCTGGTTATAGTTATATATTAAAAAAAAAAACAACTTAGACTAGCTTAGAAACAAGGTATTGCATATGTCTACACAGCTGCTAGAAACAGAATAAACATTTCCATTGCATGGAAATCCATATGAAAGCAACTGGAGGCACTGGAGGTCGAAGAGACTTATGAGGTCAGCTTGCCTAACCCCCAGCCCCGTTGTCCCTCAAAATCTGTGTGCTCAGTTCCCACACACCTCCCTGACTTCCACAGCCTAAACTTGACACAAGCAACCAATGTCCATCAGGGTCATTCTGACAAAAAACAAAAGGTATCAGGCTATACTGATGGTAAACCAGCTTAGGATATTTGTCATTACAGTCTAAAGACTTTTTGTAGCCTTCATTTATCCAAACAGCTAACAGTTTTTTCATAAGAAATGGCTATACATGGCTATTAATAATACTTGGTATTCTTTATATTTTAGGGAGCCATCAGAGTCACATGAGAAAATATGAGCACAAAAATATGTTCCAAAATACAATCATGCCTTTTCAAACACCATTGGATTATTATTACTGATTAGGGGGAAAAAAATCCAACAGCTGTCTGGGGAATCCCTCGATGTCTGGATTATTGCTTTAATAGCTACAACATTGTCTGGATCCTACAACTCCACTAATGTTTGAAAATGCTGTACAGCAGTTTACATTTTTTTTCCCTATTATTGCATGAAATTTACGTTTTTTAGTCTGATTTTTAGGTGAATTCAAGATTAGCTTTTACTTCCACCACACACAAGAGAATTATGAAATAGGAATTTTATGTTTTTAAGTAAATAATAATAATAATAAAGGTATTTGGAGCTTAAAAAAAATATCCAAGTTTCCAGAAAGCTGCTAAATATAAAATTTCACCTACAATTAATTTCAAATTTCCATACTTCCCTCTCTCCTCTCCAGGATAATGGAACTAGAAAAACAAAGCAGAAATTTAAGGTAGGGAAACTATTCAAGTGTGAAGAAGCTGTAATGTTACAGTTGCTTAGGTTACAGTGATGTGCTTTGGATACAAGTTTGACATCCTCTCTCTAGATTTAGAATAAATAAGCAAACAAACAAACAACTGCCTGCTAGCTTTAATTTCTTCACCTTCATCTGGGAGTGCTGCAGCCAGCCTGTCTCTGGTTTACTTCTCAGGAGCTGGTTCAGCCTGCGCAGGCTGTGGATTTTGTTCTGTGTGGGGCACCCTGCGTGTGCCTGCCCTGCCTGTGGAGCACCCCGATAAGAGTTATGGTGGGAACAGCAGCTTGTATCACCTGGATCAGGAGATATGGCAGCAGAGATCCGCTGCAGCAGAGGCAGCCCTGGTGGTAACACAGACCTTCTTTGAGTGTGCATTGGATTGCTCTGGATTCTCCTGCCAAAACCCACTGGTGTTGACTGAGAAAAGTACCAGTGTTCAGACTCGAGAGTGTAAGTGTGGTGCAGTAAAGAGTCTCTCCATGACTGCTTAACCCAGAGCAGGGTAATCTAAGCAGTACGGACTGTCCTCATCAAATAAAAGGGAGTACAAGGAAAAAATGACATACTTCTTGTTACGCTGCCTCAGTGAAGTACCCTCTTTCCTAGGATGGAGGGTACAGCAGGCAGCAGCAAGACCTGTAAAATATTTTTCCTTCTAGAGGTGGAATCAGCAGAGGTAATATTTTACTACAGGCCTCTCACATATATATAAATTTAATTTACTTGATTTTAGTTCTACCACATACCAAAGACAATATATAACCATTAACATGATTCTTGGTCTAAAAGTGGTAAACAGGTTCCATATATATTGTGCTATTTATTTGTTTAGCATGGGCCAAGAACAAAAACTTGAGCAAGGGATTAGCTGTTGTCTCTGGCTTGATACATTTGCAACATTTTTAATGGAATATTGCCCTAAACCACTATTGTGCCTCTGTTTCTGACAAGTCACATTAAATACACTGATATCCTGTCCCTTCCTACAGTGTTGGAAGTAATCTAGGTCTTTACTAATTTTATAATTAATTTTTATAATTAATATACAAACTATAATTAATTTTATGAGAAGCACAGAAAAGTCTGTATTATTAATCTTTAAGCCAAGACAATAGTAGGAACAAAAAATGTGTCTAAAAGTGTAAAGATAATAGCTTAACATGCAAATCTCATGCTTTTATATTTTTATATAAAAGGAAAGGGAGATCACAAAATTTGTGCCTGTAGAAAGAAGTGCTATATACGACTATGAAATAATGAATGCTCTTTGGTCTAATCAAAGGTAAACATCCTCAGCAATCTTCTGCAATAAACTATCGTAACATCACAGCAGCTCTGCACACCTTTCTGTCCTGAACCACTCTTACCAGCTGTATCGATTGAGCTCTTTTGGTCTGTGATCTAACTCCCCTTCACTGGCAGGACAACAATGGCAACGCAGTGAGCCACTCAATTTGGAATCTATAGATTTCTGTCAGAGCCATTGATATCTGGGATCTTACAATCCTCCAAAAACAGAGAAAAATTGAAACACTTGGAAAATACAGAATGATGATGTACTATTCTAATCGTGGAGGTCCAAAGGAATAGATCCCAAGCACAGCTCACTACAATCACAAATATCAATCTGTTTGAATTCTGCATCTAATCTGATGCATGCTTCGTTTCAAAATGACAAAAACATTTTGATTTTAGAGTCATGAAGTTTGAGTCAACTTTTAAAAAAATTATTAAATGGAGAATGAGAATGTGCTAACAAATAACATTGGCTAAATCCTACAGCATACCAATGCTGTGTGTTCAAATGCTGGGTTTTTTTTCTTTCAGATAAATTTTCCTAGCCCCTTATGTACCTTGCTATTGGTTGTTGTCTCAAATATAAGCCTATTCTCTACCCAGTTACCAACTATGTATTAGAGAATTAACCACAACTGTTACGGTCACATCAGGTCAACTTTAAAGTGATAAAACCTTAATGGAGTAAGAGATCAAGAATATAACAAAATCTCTTATTTATGTTTTCTACATTTCTTACTGGAGAAATAAAGTTCACTGAGGAATTCTTATCTAAACACACTGATCTCTTCATATTATTTCAAATATAGGTAGTTGAATTCTAAATCCAGTTGATGCACTATTTCAAGAAAATAAATCATATTAAATCAATCATGTTGTGGATCTTAGAAAAAATGTGCAAATCTGCAATCCTTATATGTATGTTATTATTCCCAGAGGACCCTAAACAAAAAGAACCTTGTGTTGCTGCCTTCATTAACATATTTAATAATTTATGATATAATAAATTACCCCTCTTTTGTTTATTAAGATTTAGCTAAAAGCTGGCTAGAAAACCAGTGGCTCTAATCTCTCTAATCTCAACCAGCCATGTTGTTGCCTCAGTACTAACTAGCAGAGATCCCCTAGCTAATACTTTCAGTATTTTTAAAGTGTTATGATCTTAGTGCTATATTGGATGAGAACTGTAAAACCCATAATATTACTAAGACAATATTTTAGTTCTGCAGAAATAAATGGTACTTTTGAAAATAAAAAAAAGTTGCTGTTTGGAAAGAGCATGTTTCTCCTTGTAGCTTTGATCTTTCTAACTTTGTTTCCCTTTTCTAGCTTCTCTGCTTCTTCAAAATCAGAACCTTGCTAGAGAGGTTTCTAAAATCTATGATGCTTTAATCTCTCATGGAATCTACAATTTATTTCCCAACAAAATCTGTCTGTCTCCCTGTGGAGATCTGCTTTCTGCTAATGACCTTGCCCTTTCTTGTTTCTCCAAATCAAAAGGGTACTAATGGAGCTAGATTCTGCACATCTTTTTTGAAAGGCCATCGTTAACCTATGGCTATTATCAGTAGTCAAAAAATAATAAATAATTATAACAGACTGACTTCTTGGCTGACAACTGTTTCAAAAGCTCCATATTTTTTTTCATAGGCTTGCTCTTTTCTCTCTTTGTGCCAATACCTTTGTATCAACATTACTGTTAAGCACTTCATTTTCCATATTGATATTTCTATTTGTTGCCTTCCATTAATCACATTTGTACGGTATTTCGTTTCACCTCCATTTAGCCCATTACACTGCATGTCTCGGTGCTCAAAGCTAATCTCCTCCAAGCATTTCTTCTGTTTTGCAACTAATAATTCTGCAGAAATCCTTCAACTACGCACAGGCCTTCTAGTTCCAGCCAGCTAAACCCTTCTGATTGCCCCTGCGCGAGTCCCTTCATTAGAATCACATACAGTCATTGTAACTCAGGGTACAGAACTACATGGTTCTTGCTCTATAGATGCCCAGTTACCTATATGGGCACAGGATGGTGGGCTGGTGGGTGACTGGGAAGGAGAAACGCAGCAAAAAAAAAATATAACAACACTGTGAGGGTGAGGGACAGAA
>VZTM01030353.1:0-32337 GCA_013400555.1 Jacana jacana | reverse complement strand
CAGCCAGTCCCTCGGCCGGGGAGGGGACGGAGGCAGAACCGCCACCTCCGCGGCGGCGGCAGCCGGTTGCCCCGGCGAAGGCGACGCCAGGCAGCGGTCTCCGCGCCAACAAAATGGCGGCAGGGTCCGGCGGAGTCCGGCGCCTGCCCGGGGTAAGGCGAGCTGGGGCGGGAAGGGGCTGCGGGTGGCCACGCCGTGCTAGCCCCGCAAACTATCTCCTCCTCTCTGCAGGTGCAGAGAGCGCCCGGCGGCCACCCCCGGCCGCTCGCCGCCGCGGGAACCGACGTGGTGAGCGGCGACTTGCTGGCCAAGGAGGCGGAGTACAAGTAAGGAGGCAGCCGGGGGCGGCGGTCGGGGCCCGTCACCTCAGCCGTGTCCCGCGGGCTCTTCTTACGGAGGTTACAATTAAACCCCTCTATCTCGGTCCCTCAACTCGTTCTCGCAAAACGTACGGATGAGAGACTCAAAAAAGCAATGTTTTAACCTTCTCCCGCCGCGGGACGGCTGTTTTACTGGGGTGTTGTGCACCCCTCAGGGCGGGCTGAGCGCTGCCCTAGGCCTCACCTCGGCCCCACAGCATTGCACGATTTCTGCATTTAAAATCCAGACTTTACTTACTTGACTTTTATATTACGAACATATACGTGTTTAAGCATGTTAAAAAAAAAAAAAAAGCAGCTTAAAAGCTCTTAAGCGTATGAGGAAGGCAGTGAAAGCACGTTTAAAAGTTCTTGCTCTGTTACCTGTGGATGGTGAGGATGTTTGAGGAGCCATGTCAGAGAAACTCACACCACACAAAAAGCTATGAAGGCAAGCATGCAGGAACGCAGGCTTATTTTAACCTGTACATATGTTCAGCAGCACATTTTAATTCTGTGATCAACTAGTGTGATCATACATGGCTCCTTCCCCAGCCCATGCTGCTAAATATATCTCAGGTAAGGACTGTGGTAAAACACACTTCGTGTAAAAACAAAGTATTAAAGAAATAAAGTTGTAAAATGGGTATTATGCAATTACATGGCCAATATCAAGGACATCATTTACCTCAGAATTACAGTCTAACCCTTACTACTTAATGGATATATAGTGGTTTATTACTATTGATTTGACAGAAGCTCAGGAAATTGTTGAAACATAACACCCTGAGGTGCATTATAGTGCTCCTGTATAGGAGTTCTTAAAATTTCACTTAGTTCAGGGGGAAATACTGTTACATTTACATTTATTTCTTTTAAAACTTTCAAAAACTCAGTGGTAAGCATTCTTACCCTTTCAGGCGACTGAATGCAGAATTAGAAGCAAAGACAGCAAAACTGGTGCGTCAGGCAGAAGAAGTAATGGTGAGTAGGTTACGCAGACTGTCATGTAATTTAGCCTCGATTCATGTGCATGCAAGGTCAAGTTTCAAAGGAAATTATTTAGACAGTGACAACAAAAAGTATTTTTGTTTCAAATGCTCTTTTGGCAATTGTTAACTTTATATAAAAACTATTTTTAGAAGTTTTAGTAGATTTCCTCAAGCAGGTAGATGTTTCCATAGATGTGTAGAGCATTTGTGCAGGTAAAACCACTTAAATTATTTTTGTTTATATTGTTTAAGAAAAGTATTTGTAGGTGCTTTTTTTTTGTCTTAAGTACTAAAAGAAAAGTTTTTGAAAACCTGATACTGTTGCAATAATATCCTAGTAAATTAGGATCTATATTGTTCAAGATGAAGGAAATACAAAAAATAAAGCAACATAAGCAGAAAATACAGTTAAGAAGGAAACTTTCTTAAAACAAGAGTTTCTTGTTTATCGTCAGGGATTGGAGTATCTCCCCTATGAGGAAAGGCTGAGCGAGCTGTGACTCTTTAGCCTGGAGAAGAGAAGGCTGAGGGAAGACCTTATTCATGCTTATAACTGAGGGGCGGGTGGAAGGAGGATGGAGCTGGACCTCTTTTCAGTGGTTCCCAGTGACAGGAGGGGCAATGGGCACAAGCTGGAACACAGGAAGTTTCACTCAAATACGAGGAAAAGCTTCTTCATGGTGAGGGTGACGGAGCACTGGAATGGGCTACCCAGGGAGGGTGTGGAGTCCCCTCCTCTGGAGACCTTCAAAGCCCACCTGGATACAGTCCTGAGTAATGTACTCTAGGTAAGCCTGCTTTATCAGGAGAGTTGGATTAGATTTCTAGAGGTTCCTTCCAACTCTGACAGTTCCATGATTCCTTATTATCTTTTAACATTGCTGTGGCTGTGTAACAGATAGAGTCAAGTTTCTATATGGAAATTGGATAAATTTAAAAAGGGAACAGTGGAGGTATGGTTTATATCCAAAAAGTTTTTTAAGGTCTTCTGCATATTAGATATATTCACTGTAAGTGCACACATTCAATTAAATAGGGCCTAAAAGCAAAATATTAAGTCTTTTGGCAAAGCTATACTTGTATGTACTTTTCCTGCTGTTCAAAATTCATTTTTATGTCCTGTGAAACATATTCTTCTCTTGGGCTGTGAAAAGCTGAGGCTGACTGCTAGGCATTTGGACAGAAGCAGGTGAAGCATTCAAAATTGTATCTAGTCTCTTTCCTTTAAAAAACAGCAATAACAAAACCACTTTTTTTTTTTTTTACTTCTCTAAATACAACAGAAAATCAAATATTCTTAAAACATTTAATATACCACCCAGCAGTGCCCGATTGCACAGACAGACGTTTAACAACAAATGAAAAAGGGTCCTAAGTTTAAAAAAAAACAAACCAAGCCAAGAAATAAACAGAATACCAAACAGGACAACTGGATTTTGTTCTGGATTGTGCTTTCTAACTGTAATTTTAGCAACCTGGAAGCTATCTGAACGTTCAGACTGAATTGTTCTCTAAAGTACATAAAACATATCAGTGTGCAATTATGGTCATATTACATGAATAAAGATTTTTTTTTAAGGTTTATTGTGCAATATGGAAAACTGAAAATTTGTTCCACCTGCCATGCATTTGCTACTCCTATATTTCAGGGAAAAAGGAGCTAGGATAAGAGCATCTCTGATTATGTTAATCTGGGCAAAAGTTTTACAGACAAATGGCAGTTACATATTGTGGAGCAAAATAAACACTGAAGGCTAGCAATGGCATTTTAATTTTTAGCCATCTTTTCCCACGTTTCAGAAGTTCTTTTCCACAGCAGACCATAGTTTCCATTATTTTTCATAGTAGACTATAGTTCTTGTGATCTATAGATATGTAATTTGTCTGTATTGGATTATATTTCCCCAAAATTGATTGGGTTTTTTGTTTGTCTTTCAAATAAAGAAAGGCCAACAGGAGATACTATCTAGACCAGTTTCAATACAGTCTAAGTTACGTGAAGACGACAGACAGAGGTATGTCCTTTACAACTACTGTATATAATCCCTGGGGTATCTTATCTTTCACACTGATCCTGCACACCTTGACTTGTGCCATAGTCGGGCTCCTATTTTATCTCTCTTTACAGTGTACTGGATTGGTGAAGTCTAAGTTTTTTCCTGTTATTTTAAAACAATGGACACTGAGTGTTTTTCCTTGTTATTTCAAAGTAGTTTTAATTTTGCTGAAATGTTCTATCTAGGATAGAGCAGCTGACATCCATAAAAAAGTGAGGTAAAGTGATGGGTTTCCTTGCAATACAAAACAGTAGACGGTTTTAACCGGTTCAGCTGACAAAGGGAAGAAATAAATACTGGTTTCACTTGGCCTAAAAGTTCCTGGGACAGGAAGTGCTTGATAAAAAAAGCCCAAAGCAAACACAAAACCTAAGACAGACAAACGTTCAACTGCCACCCTCTGGAACTTGGGTGCCATTACACTCCTGAGGCCAACACACCTTTGGTCTGTATGGACATAGGCACAGCTGTGGGGTTTGAACCCTATAGCGCTAGAGCTGATAACTAGCCGTATTTACTTAGTTTTTCAGGGGCATTATTGTTTATTTAGCTATTCAAGGGTTTGTGTATTGATAGTATAGGAAGTGGGTGAATTTAAGATAGACTAACCCAGTTTATCGAAGATCCGATCTGCTAGGTTCCTCAATTTATGGTGCTGCTAATCTGGATAACAAAGACAAAGAGAGAGACTACAGGGTGCTTCAAGTGTTAGACTGCAGCTGGGAGACTGTCTTGAGATAGTGTATATGAAAGGTTGCTAGAGGTGGTCAAATAATTACTTTTGTGCAGAGTAAAAAGTGGAAGCAGAGAGTGAGGGGGGTTTTTAAGTATGCAAAAAGTTGTGACAGCAAGCCCAACATAGAAGTCTGGCTATACCAGTAAAAGTTTGCTACCGCAGTTAAAATTATTCCTGAGCTATTTTAAAGCCATATCTGTCAGTTGGGGGGGATGGGGAGGTGGTGTTAAAAAAAGAAACTCTATGTGTTATCAGTATAATCATGACTTGCCAAAAAATTCTGGACCCTGCTTTAGTCATACGGTCTGCTAGATGAATTTTTGAATAACAGAATATTTTTAAAAACTTCAAACTGCAGTTGAGTTACAGGGCTGTTTTGTGAACTAATGGGATTGGAGTATTCAACCCCATGAAAAAAAAAAAAACAACAAAAAAAAAACCCCAATCTAAAAAACCCCAGCTTTGATGGTGTATATTTGAAATAAATGGAAGTGCAGGAAGAATTAAAATATTGGCAATTAGCAGTCAGAGTAGCAGCTGATCTGCCCATTACCTACATAAGTTAAACCACCTTAAAACAGCCATAGTCTGGTTTCTGGTAAACATTTGTGTGAGAGAAGAGTTAAAAATCCCATGCTGTACTGAAAAAAAAAATAAATAGAAGGGTGTGCTAGGAATTAGGCACACTGATTATCCATGAGTGAACATTGAGGCCATTCAATTAGATTAGTTCCAAGTATTTAATATTTAATTATATATTTTTTTTCTTTCAAAATTATGCAAACAGGCCATAAATCTAAGGGAAGCGCTTGAGGTTTTTGAAACCAGTTCCACTGATTCCTTTTAGAAAAATGAAAACTAAAGCAACTGGAAAGAGGGGGAGAAGTTGAAGCAAAGAAAGATAGTATTGGGGGAAAGGAAAAAAAAAGCTTAAGAGGAAAAACAAAAAAGAGCAAGCAAAGTTAAAAAAAACCCCAAAGGCAGCAAATCTTTAAGTTGCTCTCCAAGCCAGTGTATATTTTAAAATAAGTTTTTCTGGAGTTTTTATAGCATAATTTTTGCAGAGAAACTTGAATTACCTAGAGACAAAGCAGCTCCAGTGACACCACATTGAAATCAGCTTTTGTTTACACTTTCCCTCTTCAGAGCATTGCCAGGCTCATGGCGCTGGGAAGGGTACGCGCATGGGCAAGCACGCTATAGGCTTTGAATGGGATTAGCAAACACAAAGGGTTTGCTCATGCACACGCATCTCCTGTTTACATGCAGAGATGGAATTGTTAAACATTAGCTTCTGTTGCAGCCTTGCCACAATCCCCTAGCTACTTATTGGAATACCTTTTCAGGATTTACACATTAATTTCACTTCCAAACAACTACAGAACTGCATTCTGAGGTTTTAAAAATGGCTTGTTGTGTGTCGGGAAGAGGAAAGAAATCATTAAGGTTAAACAAGTTCAAGGAATTTTGTGAAAAATTAGCAGGTTTTTGTTTGTTTCTTTGTTTGTTTAAAAAGCAGGCCCTGAGAAAACAGATATAGTAGGAACAAGTTAGGCTATTGATGGTAAGAACATCATTGTTTTCATAAGTATAGACAGTGTTGTATTTTCCAGAATAACAAATAACTGCTATTTCTGTGGCAGCAAATCCTCACCTTCTGCATGCTCCTAGAGCTAGCCAATAGGAAGGGAGCATGAGGAAAATAGGGTAAATAGACAAAACCTAATCATCCTATTCTTGAAGTCTGTTGCCAGCCACGCACAGATGATTTCTCCAGGTTTGTGTGGTGGTTTTTGTTTTTGTTTTTGTTTTTATTAATAAAACCTGGAGCTTTGTGCAGATAATACTTGTTGATGAATGGATGTCTATGAATTTTTTAAAGGCAAGATCTAAACATTTGCTCAAATCAGCTGAACAAATAAAATTGAGGTGACTTGATGTACCTGAAATTTAAATTTTATTCCAAATCCTTTATAAGCCACCATTTTATTTGAAGTAAAAAAATTTAAAGGGTAGTTAAAAAGTAGCCTTTCAGTACAATAACACAAGTACAGGGAATCATTGATCTAATAAGCCAGTAGGCGCAAAAATTGCTTGAATTTCAAGAGACAAGATTCACATTCTGGTAGGTAAGTAAACTGTTGTATTGGATAGTGTAGACTCACCAGTGATTTAGGTAGCAAATAAGGTAGAATGGAAGGTCAGAGAATGAGACTGAGTTCATGATTGAGCTTAGTATATGTTCCTACCTTAGCTACATTGTTTATTTTAGACAATTCAAATGTTATTCTTCTCATTCTGACAGGGGGTTTGAATTTTTATTGTAAAATGTTTATTTTGCTATACATGTTCTGTGAATTTTTATTTTTTAATATTTTTTTTTCTCCTGCAGAGATCCACCCTGTGCTGAAGTTTCATCTCTTACACACTCGTATATCAAGGTATCAAAGTCAAAACTATTCTGGTTAATTTATCTTTCAGTATAAATCCCACATCTTACTTCCAATTTTGAGGCTGTGCTACAACTGGGGACATAAGAGGGTAGGAAGCCAGAAGGAAGTGATGTTGGAAGCAGTGCTACAGGGACAATGCCACTGATGATTCAGTGGGCTTACATCACGTTTAACTTTTGTGTTCTAAGCTTCCTTGTCTATAAGGCACTAACAGAATTGTTCAGTGTTCTGAGCATCAAATTAAGAACTCAGAGAGCAAAATATTAGAAGATAATTAATTTCTTCTTTTCTCCCGTTTCCTCCCCAGCAGTATGGGCAGTTCTGCTGTCTAATAGACAAGCAGTCAAAATAACTGAATACAGGGAGGGAAATATGGGTAAAGCAGACTGAGATTAGGAACAAACTCACCAGTCCATAATTACAATGGCATTGAATCGTTTAGGAGGTCAGCTACAGCTTCCAAAATCCTGTCCTCATTTATCAGAATACAGTAGAATAGTTTTTTGAAGAATATTTATTTGGGCTTAAAAGTTTAAAAAAACCCCAAACTGTTACATCTTCATTCTGCCAGGTATTTATAAGATTAAACAATAAATAAAAATAGCCTATTTTTGAAGGTACGATAAACATTTTTCAAAGAAATGCACTCTGTTGACCGTCCAGTAGTTAATACTGGATATTAATAATATATATATGTAATAGCTGAGAATATTGCTTGTATGTGAATGTATTATGAGTATGTGTGCAAAAATTCCCACAAGCAAATGAGTATTGGATATATTATAAATTGAGCATATGGACATCAAAATTGCAAGATAGAGACAAGTGCATCTAAAAAGTGTTCTTAAGTCTGCATATATGAAAAAAAAAAAAAGAAAAACGAAAGCCTAAAAAAGCCAAAAAACACTAGTAAAAAAATTCCTAATCATGAAAAAAAAAAAAGCCAACCAAAAACCAAACACAAACCCTCTACTTTCTGAAAAAAAATTGTAGCTAGTAAACAAGAAGAAATGGACTTCTGCACCCATGACTCAGAACAGACCATACTCTGGAAGCAAAGGAAAAAGAACAACTTCAAGGTATGTTCTACACATCTCTTTGTAATAAAATATTTTACTTGCTGTTTCTGCCTGCCAGGTTGTTTTTATTCACGTATGCTTCTACATCGATACATATCAGTATAAATAAACTTATCAAACTCTTGGTCCTCCTCAGTCAGCTCCACCAAGTAGCTATCTCTGTTTACTTGCATGGATCACCAAACATGACTAGTGAACATGTGTGATTAACATGACAACAGTGATTCCTGCTCAAGCTCTTCTCAAGACTGACAATTAAACTCTGTTAACTCCTCCAGTGGAGTGTACATGTGGGAAATATATCATGTGAAGCAACCTGAGAGAGCACATTTGGGTGGTGCAGACTGATTTGTGATGGGAAATGTGAAGCCCTGAAGGGTCTTCCCTGTCTGGAGAATCTTGGACTCACAAGACAAGCGTCAGTACTAGTACCACAGCTTTCATGGGTTTCAAGCTGAAAAGCTTCAGCTCTGTAGATAACAAATTAAGGACTGTCAAAGCAAGAAACGGCAATCTGGACAAAAGAGTGGAGAAATGCATAAAATAATGGGAGCAAACCAAAACTATCATGTGATATGGAAAAATACCAAAAGAGGATGAAAATTGTCTGCAAGATGGCAGAACACAGAATTGACACAGGCCGAGGTTGTCTTTCAGGACTTGGGAGTCACTTGTGGACTCTTTAGGCTTCCCTTGGGCAGTTCAGGGGAGGCTGTCATGTAGAAGTACGGTTGTGCTCATACAGGACCCTGCAGGGTGAACTGAGTTGAGGGAGAAAGTTAGCAGCTCAGAGGAGTTTGGAGGCTGCACTGGGATGAGGATACACTGGAATAAGACATTAGTTCCCACAGGATTTGAAGCTGTTAAGTTCATACCCTATGTAGTAGACGTGTCTCATACCTTGTGTTTTGGTTTTATGAAAACTTTGGTGTGCAGCTTCTAGGATCAATGAAATTTTCTAGGCCAGGCATAAAGATACAGAAATTGTAATCATAAGGTAGGAGTACAGCTAGAGAGAACAGAATAGGAGAGAAGTTAATGGAGCAGGTGGAGAGGGGTGGGAGGGAGTAGCAGAATGTAAGGGAGAGGATAGTAGCTAAAGCCAAGAGAGCATTCCTTTGTTTCTTTGTTTTACTTTGATTTAGTTATGAAGTTGTTGGATGGGAAGACCATGCCAAAACATTCTCAGTAGAAAACGGTACTGTTTCCCTGCCTCCTACATTATAATACGTAAAATCCTGTAATTGTTTATATACAACACGGTAAAGACATCCTCCAAAAAGAAAGTGGGAAATCACCATCAATGTATCTTACATACAAATGTGAGCAATGAAGTTGAATTACATAAATAACTCTGCTTAAAAATAGCAAATATCTTTGTTGGTTTTTTTTTTTTATTGCAAATTTGAAATCGAGGGTTTGCCTTTTTTTTTTTTTTTTTTTTTTAAGTTCAAAAATAAGAAGCCCAGAAGTACAAAGTGCTGATGGTGTTGCAGTACTGGAAGATAGCATAGATTTTTCTTTAGCAAAAACTGTAAGCAAAATTGAAGAAAAACTAGAGAAAGGAAGCTTACCAGATTATCTGCATGATGATGATGATATTCCAAGCGTTGGAAATGAAATTGGAGCAGGTAAGTTTCCTCCCATGGCTAAGTACTTCTGTTCTTACTTTCTGACAGTTCAAAATGGGTTCTCCTAGGGGGAAAAAGTTTCTGGAGAAGTTATAGGGGAAGTTCTAAAGCCCTTAAAGGGAAAAGGAAAAGAAGATTTTTCTTCTTCATATAGTCTGCGAGGAAGATCAGATCACATGTGACTAGTCATAGGAAAAAGTGAATTTTTATCTTGATTTCCGCCTTTGTAGGAAGATATTTGGATGGTTATGTATGTTGAGTATGTGCATGACATTTGATTTATTTTACTGGGTAAATAAAAATACATGATGCTAAGTTTCCATTTCAAAAAAGATGAGTGTTAGCCCTTTGCACAGATTCTGCTTTTAGAAGAAAAACCCTTTCCTCAGATCAATGCTGTGGATCTTAGTGGCTTAAATGAAGTAACTGCTTGGCTACAGTGCTTGAACGAGAATCCTCCAGATACTTTCCCACTCCAAATGGTCAGTCAATGTTTATCCTAGAAATAGAGTACAGAAGGGCATGGCAACATTTGCCAGTGAAGCAAAAGGCATGATGCACATCTGTCTTTTTGGCTCTGGTGTGATAAAAGCGGATTTATGTAGTTTCTTACAGTGCTAAAGCAAGCAGAGTCAGAGATTCGCTGCAGTACTAGAAAACATTCAAATCTCTTCTTTTAATCTAGCAACTTGATGTCACAAGCATGGCAACAGAGAAATAACTTGATTTCCAGCTTCATGTAATTCTGTGCAAGTCTTCTGTTAGTAGGCCTCTGAAAACAGATCTTCAGCTATCTTTTTTATAGTTCTTATTCCTAAACTAAAAAGAAATTGCTTTGGACTGCACTGGAAGCTTACACCAAATAACTTCAAGGTAACTCAAGAAGAGCTATTACTGGTGTCTAATAATCAGGTCTTGTGGACTAAGGGCATCTGTTTGAGTATTAAGAATGGTTTCTGTAACTTCAATGGTGAAAGGGAGTGCAAATACTCTGGATTTGCTTTTTAAATTTTATATTCACTATTTAGAATACTTTGAATGCTTCCTTAATATGCTAAATTGCAGAGCAGACTGGCAGTGTCAAACTCACCAAACAGTTCCAGCTTTCCCAAGAAGCTGATGTAGATACTCAGTAGCCCCTGTTACAGAGTGGGCTGTCACTTAGTGGGAATCTCCCAGTAAGGGATTCCTAAGGCATGTGTGCCTGTGCTAGACTTTTTAGGCCAACTTGCTGAAAAGGTTCCATAGCATTGTGCTTTCCCTGAGCTTTTTACAGTACTCTTTCTGGAATTAAGTTCTGTATCATTATTTCATGATCACAAATTATCACAGTACAGCCATTTTTCTGCCAACAGAGTAGTTTACACATTATTTTTCTCAGGGGCTACTTTTGTGTCTTAGAACTCAACTCTGTAGTAACAAGCAATGATAGAAACACACAGACAAGTAAAAAGCTGAATATAAAGCTCTATTTTTATCTAATAAAGCCCCAAACATACAAACAAGATACCAGAATGTGTTGTTGCACTTCATGTTGATCTTCAGATTATCTCAGGAGTTCAAGGTACCTATTCTTGTGGGATATCAAAGGCTCTCAAACATCCTTTTTTTTCTTTACCATTCCCTAAACTGTTGGTTACTTAATAACTTAAGACCATCCTATTAAGTGATACCCCTCCCCCTTATCAGCCTCATGAGGTGATTAAAATTTACCAATCAAGAAGCTAATTGTTTGATTATCTTTACCGTTTGTTAGAACTCAAACTAATTTTGATTCATTGCCGCCTCCCAAGGCTGATCTGGTTCTAGTTGTGCTCTTGGATTTTCAACAAGGTTTGCTACTAAGTGTTGTCAATGACACTGAGGCATCTAAGATAGAATAGAGGTTTTCTAAAATGTTAAAAAGAAACAACCAGCAGTATAATCCTAGAGTGACCTGTCACAGAACTTACATTTTTTCAATACACAGAAAAGTAATCTGGAAAAAAGGGGTGATAGCACATAAAGAAATTTGTATGTGAAACAGTAATTTCAATTAAAACTGACATTGAAGTGTTGTAGAAGAATGTCATAGAACTGAATGAGGTGACAGAATGGAGGTTTATATTAATTAAAGAGCACAAAGTAATAGTGATAGAAAAAACATTGTGACTTCTTACACCTACTCCTGAGTTGGACTTTGCTTAGTTATTACTAATTAAGATGCCTCCAAAAACATAAATTTATTGCTTGTTCACAGTGGGAAAGGCAAACTGATTGATAGAAATCTTTCAGAATATAACACAAACCAAACTATTATACTGTTATCATTATGCTGTTATGTCATCGATGCTGGCCCATCTTGAGCATGAGACAGTTCCCCACACCCCATCTCAAAAGCAGGATGTAGAACCAGGGAAGTGTTGTTCACAAGTGTTGTATGCAGGACAGAGTAGATAGCAGAGGTTAGAAGCATGGAACAACTCGCATTTGAATACAAAACAACTGAGGGCAGTATGAAAGCTTGAGTAATGAAAACAGTGATGGTAAAGGGAAAGCTGTATTTTTGTAATGCAAACACTAGTAAATGACACATTAAATTGGATTTAAAGCAAGCTATACAAAGTGTTTCTTTCTCATAAGGCAGAATTAAATTAGCCAGCTCATTGCTGCAGGATATTGTGGAAGCCAAACTACAATATGTTTTATGAAGAAAATCAACCAACTTAATAGTATAGAAGTACATGAAAAGGTATTAAACTTGATGGTTCCAGTATGGTCTCCATCTCAGGATAGCCATTAGTTACCACAAGCTCAAAAGAGTGTAACAGGAAGTAAAAAAGTCAGTCTGTATCTTAATTTTTTTTACGTTTTCCTAAATTCTACTGGCCTCTGCAGTTACAACTTAAGCTGCAGTTGACAGTTGATATGGGAAGGTGGGTGAAATTCCTAGAATTCCTGTTACAGCAAACGAACACATGTACATGTCCATCCCTTCATGTTCAGCTCCGGATGGTCCTCCTCCACTTTATTCTTTTCCCCTTGTACCTGCTGTGAATCATGATTTTTTCCTGTGTTGCTCAACGTGACCCTCATACTGCTGCCACACTTTGTGCCTGTGGAAGTTCAGGGCGAGTTCCTCGTTAACGATCTGGAGAAATGGTGGGGAATAGGGAGTAAAAGAACATACTATTTACACACAGCTTGTTTTTTCATTACAGTAGTACATTTCTTAGCTGTCCAAGAGCAAGCGCTTCATTTGGAAAAAAATATCTGATTAAATTAATTTAAAATATTAATTGAATAAAGTTTGCAGTGTACTTCAAAAAAACCATAGGCTACTGTGTGGGAGGGTTATTTACCTATTCGGAGGGTTTTGCAATCTACATTTAATTCCTTGTTGTGAGCAGTTTAAAACTACTTTGTGTGTAACTACACAAATTGAAGCTACAGATTGATTGCAATGTAGACATATCCTACAAAAGTATCCAGGAAGATTCAATTTTGAGAATTATGAGTCTTTTACATTTTCAAGATGTCAAGCTCAGTCATTAAAAGGAAAAATCTATAAAAAGCTTTACCTAACAATGAGAAACTTGCATAATTTATTTAGAAATCTGAGTTTTATTTGCCTACTTCTCTTTACTTATTATAAACAATGTAACGTGTTTTTAAAAACAAGAAGGTAAAACTGAGTTCTTATATCAGTCTTTCTTCTTTTCTGCACTGAGTAATGAGTATTTGTGGATATTAAATATAACTTTTTATGTTCACAGAAGCTCAAATCAGATTTCTTAAGGCAAAGTTACGTGTTACACAGGAAGAGCTGGATAGCATAGTGTCTGAATGTAGGAAAAAGGTAAGAGCTGAGTTTTCTTAGCTGTGGAAATGGAGTAGCTTCCCCTTTAACAAATAATCACAAGAGAATTCCCTCAATCTTTCCTTTTTGAGTATTAAGAACTATGGTTCTATTTTAAAAAATTTCCTAAGAATTTTGAGTCAGGGATAGTAATTTCTGTATGAATGTGATCTTGGGCTGAAAGCTGGCAAGATACACTTACTGGAAAAGACTTTGAGGAAAGAAAGAACCGCTGTGAGTGAAGATGTCCCCAGCTGTAGGGACACCGGGGTGCTGCAGAGTGTCCTGGCCATCACTGCTGGGAAACCTGGGAAAAGGGAGGCGGTTACAGCAGCACTCAGATACAGACTTTAGTGTTGAGAGCGAAGACCAGCGGTGCTCACAGCTGGGGGTAGGAGGAGTGGGATGGTTAGGGCACGATGAGAATTGAAAACTCCTGAGCAATGTAGTGAGGTGCTTTGGGCATCCTTGGTGGGAAAAAGTGTGGAAACAGCTGATCTGTGATCTACTTTAAGAAGTGGAATACTGTAATCAAAATGGAAATTTTTCTCGAGACTGCAGTTGATGAAGAGGGCTATATTTGCAATTAGATGTTTGTGC
The DNA here is from genome assembly GCA_013400555.1 of Jacana jacana. NCBI lineage: Eukaryota > Metazoa > Chordata > Aves > Charadriiformes > Jacanidae > Jacana > Jacana jacana. The sequence continues at coordinate 18,592 of VZTM01030353.1, read as the reverse complement.
AGATCAGACTGCAGTTAAGGCGTTGTGAAGCTGCACTGATATTTTGCTGTCAGAGTGTACTACAAGTGAATTTTATGATCTGCACTACTTTGCAATATGTTTCCAGGTGATGCTCAAGCATCTCTTGACCTTAAACAGTTTGTGTCTGTCTGCCAGAGGGATCACCTTGTTTTCATGTATTTGTGATCAAGCAAGGTTTTTGAACAAACTTTCCATTTTACACGATTAGATTATTCTTAGTTCTGTTTTTTTAACTTCAGAGTGCCTTTTTTCCACCTATTGTCCTGGCCTAAATGTGATTATGACATTCAGAACTTATGGCGAATAACCTAAATATTTTCCCTCAGGCTTTTAATTTAGAGTTAAGGAGCAGGATTATATTAAATAAGTTTTTTTGAGATAGGTACCAGGAGAAAATCTCTAGAAGGGATTAGATTTTGATATTTCATATCTGTGCATTATTTCATTTTTTATCAGTACAGGTGCTTCTTTATTTCAATACTTTTATGCTGTGATCAGAACAAAGTTGTTACATATATAAGACATTTTCATTTTCAAATCAAATATATTTTCATCAGTAGCTATTGAATTTCATCATTCCATGCCAAAAATACTACAAAATTCAGTTACTGTAGCAGATAACAGAAGACAACCTCGTACCTATTCTTGTCCTGCTTCCCATAGCACTCCGAATGTAAATGTGGCATTTTGGGTAGTAGTTTCTCTGGTGTGAAAATAACTGTATTACATTCAGAGGGTCACAAAAATTCCATAAGGGCAAAGTTTTGAGGAAGATCCTGGATTTCGTTCATATTCACAGTCCAGTTGTTATAAGGAAATGGTAAATCTGCTTTAAATCTAAAGAAGTGGGGTTTTCTGAGGTGCATGCAGTTATGTGAAACTTAGGGTAAAGCACATGTATTTTCCAGGTGAGAAATGTGTATTCCTAGGGGCTGGAAGGACAGGAGAGAAAGACTTGTTTTCATAAGAACTTCATTTCTCTATGTGCCTTGATTTATTTTTCTTAAAGAAATGAAGAGCTTAATGTATCTGAAATAACCTTTATTAATATTCCCTCATAGTGTTTAAAAGGTTATAGAAGAAAAACGCCTTGAAATTGTAATGCTTAATGTGAGTTGTAATTGCCAGTGGGTCATAAAGCTAATACAGGATTCACTTGATGTTAAGAGAATGCTGAATTTGAATACTTGACGTGTCCCGGATCATTAGAGCTTGCTTTTAAGTTTTAAAGCAGATAATCTCCTAAAATATAATTTATCAGCAATTATATTCTCTTATTTTTCCCAGAATTTTTCCTAATGGTGCATTTAGCTATTCTCACTGTCGCAAGTTATCTACGAGAAATGAAGTGGTTTATATACTGCTACGAGACAGTTCTAAGTAAAAGACTGCAGAAAATTAAATGAGAAAAGGCTTACTGTTTTGTGAAGCAAATTTTGTCCTGGCAAATTGGTGGTTTGTTTTCTTGGTGGTTTCCTTTCTTAAAATTGTTGTGAAATCCATCATGAAGGACCTACACATTTAGAAATGTTTATTAATTTTTAAAAATTGTTACATCGGTGTCTATAATATGTATATTTTTACTGCCTTGTATTTACAAGTCATTACTATCACATTATTCTGCTGCTGCTTTGCAATAATTTAGCAGGAGTTTTTTGCTAATTACTGTCAAACAGGATGATGAAAACCAGAATTTAAAATCTCAGCTTAAAGATATGGAAGAGGAAAACACCAGACTGCAACGAGCAATCAGTATGCAACGTTCTCAGGCTGAAAAGTACAAAATGCTGGCACAAGAAGCAAACAAAAAAAGTGAAGAGTTACAACAAGAGGTCATTGCGCTAGAAAAGGTATTGCAAATACTAGTCTTATTTATCTCACAAAAGGGGTACATGTATATCACCGTTTGTACTCCAGTTTGATAGGTTCTTATCCAGTGATCCCACTGACATTGCAATCTCTAGTAATAGTCTGAGGAATTGTATTTTTAATGGCCTAATCACCTTTTTAAAAGAAGAAATAATATATTATGGTAATGGCTTTTCTTCTGGTTCTGCAATCATATATTTTTGCATTTTGAAGTTAAACTCTTATATAAAAGACCTGCAAGAGACAAAACAACCTTTTCAGAAACTGCTGTCAAATTCACAAAAGAATCTTGAAAAATTTCTGTGTTTAATTAGAATTGTTAAAAATTACTTCTGGTTACAGTAGTAATATACTATAGAACTTGTGAAAAAAACTATAGAACCTTGTGAGCGTTTCATAAAAGAAGTGACCTGCAGCTTGTATGAGTATCTTCTGGAGGCAGAGGAAAGGATGGGTCTTTGGGTTTGAAAACCGACTGTTTGAGAACCAGCCACTCCAATTTGGATGAATCAAAATCAACGTGGCTCCTGCCACAGCCACACACACAAAATTGTGCATGGGCCCCATGGTAGCAGATGGCCTGCACACACAGCTTTGTTTGTTTGGAACTTAATCTATGAGCAACATGTGTTTTTCTTTAATTACTCACAGAGTTGCCTTCAAACCCATCTAATACTACTGTGTAATACATGTAATATAGCCAGGAGAATGTTTCGCTTAAAGATGTGGGGAAAACAGAACACAGCTCAGCTCATTGTACTTTCATTAAATCGTCCTATGTGTCTGTATAGGCATGCTTTCAGCCTAACTGTGTGTAGTTCGGGCATTTGAAAACGGAAACGTTCTAAGTTTGTGCGTTCTTTTTGTGCAGACACTTGGAGGTTTTGAGTTCCCTTAAATACGTACCCTGATTGTTCATTCTGTCAGGAAAAATATCCAATAGCAGCACCTGTACTACCCACTGGCTCACAGTAAACAGGGCTAGGAGACTTAGAAACTCACTTAGTCCATTCTCTGAAACCGAGACAGGGTAGATTATATCCCAACACAATTTACCTGAAAAATGGTAATTATGTTGTTACTTTTATGTTTCATTCTTTTGGTGTTTGGTCACTGTAAGGATTTCTGCTGGAACATTCACATCAGGCAGTAGCTGAATTCTGGTGCTCCCCAAAACTTCTATCATTTTCTTTCCAGCATTTATGTGGGTTTTTTTTCCATCTAGTTGATCTAATAAATGAGAAATGTTCTCTCTCACTTGTTAACTAAGTTTAGCTGTAATGTTGGACAAAGGTCAGGGAAACACCAAAGTTGTGCTCTTATTCCTTTTCAGGCTCTGTGCAGGGATCTTCCAGTTGGCCTTGAAGAAAGGCTCTCAAGTGCTCTCGAATGCTTTTGGGAGTGGACAGGTGTTGCCGAGCCTATTTCCGCACGTCAATTTGGCGAGGCAGGCAGGAGTCAAAGCTAGAGGGGCTACTTATGGTTGCTACTGCGGGGAAGGCAAGCCTGCTGGGAGGGTTACTCACAAGCGAGCTCCACCTAGCGGTATCCAAGTGCCTCAGCCATGTCAGAACAGTGGAGAAAATCCGGAGATCGAAATGGGCTGCAGTTTTAGAACACAGCAGGCTTTTTCCCTTTCCTAGAGAAACATTATATAAGAAAATTAATCCAGCGCTTACTTAAAGTATTGAAGAACTGGCAGAAACCTTGCCTACTTACAAAATAAAATACTTATTTCAGGCATTTTTAACATGAAAAACTTGGAGTTGAATATATTTAACAATATACCCTCACTGGACGACTTGCAAAAACATCCTCGCTGGGGTATTATGTATGGCAGTAAATGTCAAAAAGCCCTAACAGAATTAGTAGACTTCATTCATTAAGCGATATCATTAGCTGGTATGTAATTTGCATTGCATACAGACCTTTTTTTGGTCATTAAATGCTTGAAAGTCTATACTCCAAAGCTTTCCATATTAATGTACAATAAAATACATACCATGAAAGATGTAGCTGACCCTACTCACAGCTCCATGGCGCTGATCGAGGTGACAAGGTCTGTGTGCTGTGCAGGTTGTTTTCGGTGGAAACAGGGGCAGCTGCCAGCGGACGCGTTTGCCTTCCCTGCTGATGGACGTGCGTGTGTTCTGGGGGTGGCTCTGCTGACCCACCACCCATCTTTGTTTAATCAGTCAGCACGACACGTTAGCAACAAAACAAAAATGTTGAAGCAACAACAAAGTTTGGTGAACTCTTGGACAAGGCACATTCATCAACAGAATTTTGGAGGATAGTGAGATGCATCTTACTCTCCTTTTCCTCATCCAATTTGGAGAAGATTCAAAGCTTCCCAGAAATACCCGTTCCAGTCATAACTTTACTGTAACCTCTCTGCTGCATGCACTTGTCAATAACTATGTGTTTCTTGGGTAAGTGACGTGGAAATTAGAAGTGACCACCACAAGAGCTAGTGTGGAACTGAGAAAATAGAACACTTACTTGAAATAGGGCATCTGAGGGTGAAAGGTTGACTGTAAAACTCTCTCTACTCTGATTTAGTTAAAAGAATCTTTCTGTGCCCTAAAAACTTGATAGACTTTTTTCAAAAGGTATATTTCATTTTCACAAATGACAAGTACTCTTTCTGCCAGAGCTGTTTATTTCCTCTGCTTTGTTTTTTTATATATATTCCCTGATCTTTAATCTCATTATTCCGTTCCTCATCTTAGTCTTTTTTTCTCCTTTCCCCACTCCCAGAACTATGAAATACTATCATGAGAGATAACAGGGAGCTGGTTTGATTGTTGCCATAAACACTTGATGAGCTATTTTCTACTAGATGAAACAGTTACTCCCCTCAGCTATCTGCAGGAGGCTGTGTTAGCATTTGGTTGGTAATTTCATGTAGTAATCTCTGGGGAAAGAAGTAAAAGGACCAGGTGAGAAGAAGCAGCTGGGAATACACCCTTCCAAACTGCCACAGAGTGGACACACTGACATTTTTTTCTCTTTTTCTCACTGAACATATGAAGATTTTCAGGCAGTCCTGTGGTCTGACATGGTCTCAGATCCACAGTTATTCTAAGAACAGTTTGGAACAAAGATGAGAAAGACCCCTTGTCAAGATTTCAAAGGAGACAGGGGTGTTTTACCAGGGGAATTAATGGTCTGTGAGGCACATCCTATCTGCAGGCCAAAGAAGTCCACAGACTCTTCAGTTTTCAAGGGTGAGACCTGCTGTAAATGTGTTGTCTATATGGCATTCATTAAAATACCGTTATTCACTAGGGTTGGTTTTTTTTATCCTTTGCTTCTTAAATAGGAATTGGAGAATCTGAAGCGTGTACAAAAGCAGGCCACAGCCAGTCAGAGCGCGATAGAGGTTCGCTTAAACAGGGCCCTGGAAGAAGCAGAAAGGCATAAAGTGGAGCTGAATCAACTGAAGCAAAGTACCAAGGTAGGGTGGCTTTGGAAAACTCAGTAATGCTAGAATGAGACGAAAGGCTTGATCAGTTTGGGGGTGGGGTGCGTCTTACAGACAACCCCAAATTTAACTTAGAGCAAGTCACCACAGAGCTTGGTAAGTTATCTTGGGTGACACTGCTGCAATTCAGGCAGGAGGAGGAACATACAGAATGAAGCCTTTCTGATTTTTCCCCTCTTTGTGAAAATCAGATGTGTTAAGGGAGAAGTACACATACACACTGATAGATACACATGTATTAGGCATACATGAGAAACCATGAGGTTTTATTTTCCTTTTTTTAAGTTTTGCTGTGGTAATATTTTGATTAATCCCATTTCTTTTCAGAAACACCACTTGTGGTTACTATTTGTCATTTTGTTATGTAATTTCACTGGCTAAAGCACCACTTGTGTAAGTAACGTGTTTTTCCTTTTCTCCCCGTGGTAGGATGTAGCTAACCAAGAACTCAAAACAATTGAAGAATTAAAAATGGAAAACAAAAAGCTGCAGAAACAAAAAGGAGAGCTAATAACTGGTTTTAAAAAGCAGTTAAAGTTAATTGATATTTTAAAGAGACAAAAGGTAAGAACCCGAGTACTGTTATATTTCAGTTCACCACCTCTAGCTAAACCTGTCTGTTGTCGAGTAAGGGCATCACATCAGTCCGAGCCCTGTGACTGGGAGGTCTCAGTGCCCGGGAGCAGCAGCCTCACTTGTATTAGTGCATATTGCTAACGTTTTGCTGTATAGCAAAGGCTGACCTTCTTTTGAATTGACTCCATTCCCAGCTTCAAACACAGCCTGTCATGGTGAAGGGTTGCTACTGACAAGCTCTAGGACCAAGAGTATTTATTTCTTTAAGAACAAATACTGTTCAGGTAACAGCAACTCCCTTTGGTGCTGTGGCAGTAGAATCTGTTTTAGCATGTGACAGATTTTGTTGGTTTCTTCCCCTGGCGTATTTCTTGTCTCAGCAGCTGCAACAGCCTGTCCTCTCAGGAGTGAGCCCTTACATTTGAGAATGTTCCTCCTGGATTCTCAAAGTGTGTCCTTATGGTGTCTTTCTATTTATATTCTGAGGTTTTCTATACATGTACAATTCTGCCCAGGTACAGGTCTCCTCAGGTCTCAGACAAAAACAAAAAGAGAGAGTACTTGTGCCAGGTGTGAATTTACTAGATTGAAGGAGGGAAGTTGGTCTGCATCTTTTTCTAATTCCTGGAATATCACACATACTTTGAACCATGCACAATGTAGTAACACCTACACGGCTGCATGGGTGTTCGCATCCACACTGCGCCTGCAGCTAAACTTATTTTGAAAAGCATTTGAATCAACATTCTTTTAAAAGAAGGGAGAGAAAGGACTACTGCCTTTCTGTTTCTTCAGCAGCTAAAGGCACAACTGAGCAGGGGATAGATAAATACTTGCTGACAATTCCTGCTGAACAATTACTCATGCAACTTTCCTAGAAACATGGAAAAGTGGATTAATACTTCCAATAAAACATAGCTAAAAATGTATTTATCACCATGGATAAAGCTGTACTGGGTCCCAAAACCAAAGGACTTGGAAAAAGAAACCTCAGACGCTGCAGAGTGGCCAAATACCTTACACTTCTCAAAATATTTTTTCAGCATAGACCTGTCAAGTGAGTTTTGGTGGTACAAATTGAAAGAACCTGTGAGTTTACATGGAAGCAAATGAAAGCAAGAGGATTGTATTCTGAGAGATTTTGCCCAAATCAAACAATTTTGCACTTAGTGCTGTATTTAGGTCTTAGTGTTCCATCGCACCTTTCACTTACCAAATGCTTGGGATTGGATGCTAGCATCAGTGCCAGTTTCCCTTCTGAGGCTGCACGGGACACACAGAGCTGTGGGCTTCCCGAGTTGTCTAGGACTTGAGGATCCCAAGGGTCTCTTCCAACCTATCTGATTCTAGGGCAGGACCGTAGCGTCATGGAGCGCTTCACCTCCAATGGCTTTCTCTGCCGAATCTGATGGGATTCATTTTGGGATGGATGCTAATGTGCTACTTTTTGTGCTCTCAAACCAGAGGTGTAACAGGGCTAAAGCAAGCGGCGCAGGGTGACTTGGTGAGCAGAAACACATTAACCTGGCCAGCCTTTGAGATAAGAAAAGAGACCATTTGATTTGCTCTTTGCGCTGCAATCATCACTGGACATTTTGTAAACACTCTTGAAGCTGTTGAGCCCCCAGGCTGCTCCCGAGGACTAAGTGGCAACTTCCCATAACAAATACACAGTTATCCCTAGGAACTGGGAATTGCCATGTGGAAATGCACCCTTGAATATGGAATACCTCGCTAACACAGGACAAAGGAGGAGCAGTAGGTGGAGAAAGAGGAACTGGGGCTGCTCACGCATTTCCAGTGGAAGATGACTTTTCTAGTAGTAATGCAATGTAGAGGACATCTTGGGGGTGCATCTAAGAAACAGTTCCAGTGCAGCCTTTGGCCAGCCATTCTAGCTCTTCAAGTTTAGTTTAAGAATGAAAAAATACAGCATTCACTCAAAATGTACTTTATATTTGAGGTTCTTTATTGTCCAGTGGAACAGGAATTCACTGGTATGGGTGTCAAAGAGCAGTAGTTCTGGCTGGCTGTGAGCCAAAACCAGAGTCTCAGATACATTCAATGAAGTTTTGTGAAGTTTATTTTAGACAAATTATGAATACTCTATCAGAACTGCAGATAGTAGAGGAAGCCACTTACCGTTTCTCATAAAAAATGTTACTTACTTACAGCAAACGGATGCTGCTAGTTCTTCTTTCAGAAAAGACCAGGAAGAAGGTGAAAAAGACCTGTGCTAACTCTGCCTTCCTTAGCTTTGGGCAGAAGGCGCAGGGGAGGGGCAGCTAAAGCTCACACTTGCTCGATGTATGTACCCAGGCTGCTTCCCACAGGCCTTTTGATGAATGAATGAATGAGGAAAACCTCATTTGTGTAGTATTTGTGTGGCAGATTCAGATGCCTGTGGCAGGTACAGCTGGTCTGAAGGTGAGGATATGCTTCCCTGTGAAGAATGATAGAGGAGAACAATCCCCCAGAGGTATTTAATATCAGTAGCAGGATGAGTTGCAGCTGGCAGCAAGTAGCTGCTGGTGTTCAGTGGGCCTCTTCAGACCATTCTCTGCTTGCCTTGAGAGAGAATTTAATAGAAAACCTTAGTTTTAAAATGTATTTAAGGGAAGTCTGAGCTTTACAGAGCTGGAGGGTGTTTCTGTGGGAAGATGATACACTTTGTTGTCCTTTTGAACTAGCAATATGTCTCTATACAAAACCCCAACAACAGATTTACTGGACATTAATTGTTTCCTGTTCTCCAACCCCAAACCATTTTATTAGAATTTGCAGTAAAAACTGCATAGGTGGGACACGTTCCTTTCCACTTTGAATGATGACAGGTAGAGATCATACTGCAGTGTGGGGATGAGGACATGTGGCACCACTGTGACCTCTGCTGGAACATCAGCTGGAGCCCAGGGAGGTTTCAGGGCTTTCTGGTGGCTGTGCCTTTTTGCTGGCTCGTTCTCTGCAAATACACTGACCATTTAGGACCTGGTTTCTCATCAAACCTCTGTGACCCTGGTGATGCTTTTCCAAGCAACTGCATTATTTGAACAGAAAATAGCCTCTTAAAACATGTTATGTTTGTTCCTTTTAGTGCTGCATTTAAAGTCAAGTGCTATATCCTGTGTAGTGGAAATAGCAATTGGGACTAGTGTGTGATTTATGAACATACACCTCTGTACACCTGGGGTGTGTGTCTGTAGCTGTATGGTGTGACACACAGCAACACCCCTACCAGGTGTCTCCTGGTAAGATGTAGTGCAGTTACTCTTTGTTTTATGCCAATTGTTAATATTTAACAGTGGCCTTTTGTTAAAAAATCCTCATTTAACATTAATCACACGTATTAGAGCTGCCAGCACGCTGAATCTTAACGATGTGTTTGATTTGTAACAGCTTTAAAGTTAAGCTGTACATTGATGCACACACCACTTTTCTTATCCCCGTTCGTTAGGTGACAAGAGCTGGCAGATTTTCAGTCATTTCCATGCCTCGTTAACACTGAGACATTTCTGAAGCAGAAAGAACTAAGAAAACCTACTGGTCCTCTGTTACTAGAGCTGAAGTTGCCATGTTTAGCATGAAGTTCTCACATTACCTCTACACCATAGATTTTTGCAGAAAAATATAAATAGCGGCTCCAGCTTAACCAGGTGAACATCCGTCAAACCCAAAGTACGAAAAACTGGAAGGACAGATTGGAACCCCTTTTCAGCCATCCCAGTTACACAGGATTTTGCATTGCTCAGTCATGTTATTTTACCTTCTGCTCCTAATTTTTTCCTTTTTATCTTTTTTAAGATGCACATAGAGGCTGCTAAGATGCTTTCTTTCACTGAAGAGGAGTTCATGAAAGCTCTCGAGTGGGGAAATTATTGATTCCATAAAAAGATGGCTTCGGTTTGAAGTACAAATCAGAGGGTACATTATTTTGGCACTGTATACAAATGCTTGTAAAGCATTAATAGTTGATAACTGCATAGCCCACTGAACTGATTGTGCTGATTCTGCTTGTGGTTGAAGCGTTTCACTGTTAGAAGCCCAGTAGCTCATGTTGTGGTACCATATGAAATACAAACCTCAACTGAAGTTTCAGGCCAGCTGTCCCTTCTGTAATGAGTGGAGAAACACACACCATACAAGGAATATTCCAAAAAGTGGACTTTGGTATCAGTTTGCTCTGTTTTAGCATTTTAAACTATACCTTATCAAAGGTAATATTCAGTCCAAAGAAGTCGGGGGTTAGTCTCAGAAAATTCCTTGTTGCAACAGAAATAAATAGAGCGGTGATTCAGTGAAGAAGAAAATGCCGTGTCCTTTCTAACACCTGGTTGGAAAATTTCCCGTCTCTGTTCTGTGTAAGAGAGCTCCCCTCAGCGCTAGCAGGGAGGGCAAAGCGTACGTGAGACTTGCCCCTCACTGCCCAGGACGGGCCTCTCAGTCTGGTGCAGCTCTGGTGTTTCAAACTGCTACTTTAGTTAGTCGAGGTGAAAATGTTAAATCTTTCCCTGGCCCCCGTATTCACAGGTGCCCTACAAGCATTACAGCCTTAAAGATTTCATTATGTCATCATTAGAATCAAGAATGAGGTGAAAGTTTGAGAGTAGATGAGCGGAACTTGAATGAACAGGAGCAATAAAAGCCTGTGCTGCTTGTGTGACCCTCTGCCAAACCTCAGCTCTTTCAATGGATTCCTCCCTCAGAGTAATTGAATAGGAAAGAGTCAGTTTATACACTGAAAGAAAGGTATAGAAAGGCACGTACGACATACGCTTCAATAAAACTAGCCGCTCCTCAGCTTAGAGCTCCAGTCTTAAAATGGAGGTGTTTTATGATCTTACAAAGGTGTTCCTCCCCGTTAACAGCAAATGGAAATTGTCATTAGAAATCAGATGACACCTAGTGGCCAACCAGGAGATGAGACGGGGGACACTTCATCCCTCTTGTGAAAGCACATTGCCTGTTCTCCTCTGGTAAGCCAGCCGAAATTCCTCCCCGAGCATGTTAACGTCATCTTGGTCTTTGATAATGCCCTGTGATACAGGAAAAGAAACACAGGTCAAGGTAAAACAAAGTGGAGTGATTACGAGGGATCTCTGAAAGGTTCTATGGAAGTGAATGCAGGAGCTTGCCCAAACCCATGGTGCTGGCTAAAACAGCCCCAAACTGTCACAGAACATCAGGCGAGTCTCAAATCGGTGCTTTTGTTCCTCAAGCGGCTGATGAGACCCCCCCATAAAGACTCCAACAGGAGCACTGTGCAAGAGAACCTTTATCTTCTAATAAGAGTGATTGAGCCAGCACAGCACAGGTGCAGGTTTACTAAAGATCGAGCAACTGCACTGCAAAGAGGCACCGGCTGGGGCAGGGCTCCAGCTCCACCTTCAGTTGTGCTGAAATGAGCCCACAGCAAGAAATGGATGGAAATAACCAATACTGAGCAACTTCATCAGAAGTGGTGTCTGGGGGAAGAGAAGCAGGGGAACCTGGAAATCTAAATCTCTGACTGCTTCCAAATTAATTTTAGGGCTAAAAACGTGCATGACCCACAGAATGGAACTTGCAGCATTTGGAAAGAAAAACCAAACCCACCAAAATTGCAAATTGCATTTATCTTGGAGACTTTAGAATTAAGTAGCACGTATCTATTTAACCATTTCTGAGTGAAGTAACGTGATGTCAGACCTGTCAGTCTGACCTCAGTGCCTGGGAAGGTCACGGAACAGGTCACCCTGAGTGCCATTATGCAGCAGGTGAAGGATGCCCAGGTGATCAGGCCCAGCCAGCACAGGTTCATGAGGGGCAGATCCTGCTTAACAAACCTGACCTCCTTCTATGACAGAGCGACCCACGCGGTGGATGAGGGAGAGGCTGTGGATGTTGTTTACCTGGACCTTAGTGAGGCCTTTGATACAATCTCCCACAGTATCCTCCTGGAGAAACTGTCTGCCCACGGCTTGGGTGGGAGTATTCTCCACTGGGTTAAAAACTGGCTAGAGGGCCAGGCCCAGAGAGTGGTGGTGAATGGAGTTAAATCCAGTTGGTGGTGGGTCACGAGTGGTGTCCCCCAGGGCTTGGCACTGGGGCCAGTTCTCTTTAACATCTTTGCTGATGATCTGCACAAGGGAATTGAGTGCACCCTCAGTCAGTTTGCAGATGGCACTGAGTTGGGAGTGTCGAAAGGCTTTGCAGAGGGATCTGGACAGACAGGGTCAATGGGCTGGAGCCAATGGGATGAGGTTCATAAGGCCGAGTGCCAGGTCCTGCACTTGGGTCACAGCAAGCCATGCAGTGCTACAGGCTGGGGAAAAGCAGCTAAAAGGACCTGGAGGTGTCAGCCTTGGACACTCTGAAATAGCCAAGAATTCCTACAGTAACGTCAGACCAGAACACTGTATCACAGTATTGCCAATTTGTGTTATCCTTTAACTAAATATAAAAGTTCCCTCCCTCCTGTAAATGCACTGTATGTCCCCAGAGCAGCTCTGTTTGTCTGTGTGCCACCAGCCTATCTTTCCAGATACAATGTGTAATACAAGGTAAGTTGTCATTTAGTCTGATCACAGTACCCACTGCCATCTGCTGAACTTTCAATGAGCCCAGCACGTTTGAAAAGCTTCTCTAAGTGCTGCACTTTGCACTGCAACAGAGACGGGGCCTTGTTCCCACGGTAACAGCAGACTTAAAAGGCAGCCAACACTGTAAGGAACTGCTCCCAAAACCCTACCTCACAAATTTGGTGGAAACAGGGTTTAAGACCTGGTGGAGCCCTTTCTAGCCAGACAAGCCCTGCTGGAGAACCGACATTCCATATCCCCCACAACTGGACACGCAAAGCACTATGGAAGCTTTCAGCAAGTTCTGTACTTCCATCAATACACGAGTGTTACCAAAGAGCCCAAAGCCCCTCACACAAACAGTGTTTTGGTGAATTGTTTCCCAATTCAGAACAAATAAGAAACAAAAGAAAAAAGGAGGTGGTGAGCACAGCAGAGCTGACACAGTAAGGGCACCCGCTGACTGCAGGAATTTACACAGTTCTGCACATTCACCTTAAATTAGCCAAGGGAGAAGTGATTTACAGAGCAAACATTTAAAGTATTGAGAATACAATTTACTTACTCGAGGAAGATAACCCAATAGTTTTGACGCGTGCTCCTTCAGGAGCTTCTGTCTCTCATCTTCAACAATTGCTCGGATGTTTTCCTGTCTTTTCTCCTCCAACCGTCTTTCTTCAAGTTCACGCTCCTACAAGAAACAAGTTTTCCTAACTTCACCTTCAGCTCTGGGGGCCTTTGTTTCCACCAATATGCACCGCAGCACAGAGTACATTATTCTAGTGGAGTAGATGAGCTTCCACTTACAACTCCCGGTGACAGGAAATCCATTCGAAAAGGATGGGAAAGTGTATGTAAAAACCACCATGTGCTGTTTAAACAAGACACGTTTGGGAACTGGAAAAAAATCTCAGACAAAAGAGAAAAGCGAATGCCAAGACACGGGACTAGTCTGCCAGGCAGGTGTTCGGCCTCGTACTAGAAGCCCTTTGAAATGTGGTTGAAGTTCTGGTTCCTTCTTGGCTCTCAGAGAAGTAAGTCTATTCCTGCCCTACTGCTCTAACCCAGGGAGAGGAGAAACAGGCACATTTGTTCCTGCTAGTGACTAGAAATCACAATTCACATTGCACATGGGATTTATACCCTATAAACGGGTTAAAAACCTGCAGTAAAGGATTCCGTGACTTGCTTTCAGTTTATGCTTTTGCTTCCTCAGATGATAATTGGAGAGACTTAAGCTAAATCAAGGCTGGGACTTCCCCTTCTCAGACACCACCATCACCAGTGCTGGTGCTTGGGGACGCTGAGCTGGACAAGAGTTGTGTCCCTGACCCCGTGGTTCTTGAAGAGAGATTTACAGAACACGCCAGGTAGCCACGTCAGTCTGGGACGTTGCTGACCCCAACCTCCCGAGCTACAAAACAAACTGACTCGAAAAGGACATTTTTTTTCTTGTCAGCAAACCAGAACAAAGGCCTGCTTCCCCCTACACATTTCTCTGCAATTCCTCTAGCAACAGTAGCCTTGTCACTCAGGAGAGCAGAAGCATCCTCATATTGAAACACCGCAGCTCAAACCAAAGGCCAAAGTGAGAACTCTTACTTTATCTGCAATGAACTGTTTGTGACGGTCTTCGATAAGTTTTTCCACAGCCCTTCTGTGTTCAAGCTGTTTCATTCTTCGTTTCTGAGCATTCATCTGCTCGATGCGATCATCCTCTGCCAACTTGGCCAACATCTGTTGTCTGAAGGCTTCTTCCTCGTCTCGTATGGCTTGTTGCAGTTTCTTCTTCAAAGCAAATTGCTCTTCATATGTTTGCCTTAAGTCTAAGCGTTGCCTTATTCTCCTTTCAATGTCTGCCTAGAAAGGAAATTCAATAAGATGCTCTATCACTGAACATGCTTTGGGAAACGTAGATCAGCAGCAGCCAATTGGAATCAATGTACTGTAGCTATCACCTTCTGCCATAAAGAACTGGAGCAATTCCTCCACACCTGACAGTGCTCCCCGGTATTAACCCACCGGGCAAATGTCTCAAGATTCTTAACATTAAGTCCAACCAAAAGGTTACTTTTTTCCCCACTAGCAAATAAGGGAATCAACAAGACAGTGCTCCTGAGCAACCCTCTGAAAATAACAGCATTGAGTGTCTCAGCCGCAGGTACATTTTGTTTGTCATCCAGAGCAAGAAAAGCCAAAGCAGGGGAGGGAACACAGGGCAATGTCCAAATGGACATGCAAAAAGCAAGCAGTTAATTAACCTACTTCAACCTGAACTTGAAAGTTACTGGGATTCTCCTTCACAAGATAAAGATATAAATAGGACAATAAGGGTATTCAAAACCTTCGGTTGATTTCCTGGTTGGAATTAAAGCATAAATACACTAGGGACAGCAAAGGAAACTGAAAGGACAGACTTTTCCCTCCAGAAACAAATTTAATATATAAACTGCTTGTCTAAGAACAGGTAGGAAACAGTGCTGGAAATAGACACTTTGTGCCAGAACAGGATTGACAACAATTCAGTTGAACAATTACACCTAGATCCATGTCAGAATTAAGCTTTTTGCTTTGAGACAGCTCACAGACCAGAATGGGCTCCAGGAAGTCCCTCAAAGACATCCCAGAGTCACAAAGAACTCAGCAGACTTCACCATCCCTTGTGTGAAAAAACCCCATCCAACCCCGTCCATGAACAGCCCTGCCAGTGCCAGCACTGTTAGGGGAAAAGGAGTGCAAACAGGAGTTCCTTGGCCTCTAAAGAGCACCCTTGGATACAGAAGGAAAGAAGGAATTGATTGTGGGATATGCTCTCACCAACCCTTCTTCCAGCATCCCAACTCCGGTGACAATTTCCAAAGACTGAAGGAGCGCTGCTCCATCACACAGACATCAGGAGGAGCGAAAGCACAGAGGAGGACCCCCTGCCTTTCCTTTCTTGCTTGTCCAGATCAGTGATTCAAAATGGTTTCATGTTCTCTTTAAATGTTCCTATCTGGTCTGTTTAAATTAAGGGAGTTTACGATAGTGCTCCATAAATGACATATACATTCTACACTTTTATATCAGTTTCATACAGACCAGCCCCGCTAACCTGAATGCTCTGCAGGAATGAAGGGAGAGCTGCAATGCTCCTCACCACTTGCATTTTCCCATAACAGCGTATGCACAGCTCCACATTAACACACAGATGAAAAAACTGGGGTCTGACAAATGCCAAAATCCCCACATATGGATCTGCAGGAGACATGAAATATTCCCTCTCCCTACTTCACCTACTGGCCACCACTTACCATCTCCTTCCTCCTTTCTGTCTCCTCTTGCTCTTCCAGATAAAGCTCCTGGCGGATTTGTTCCAGTTCTTCACGCTTCTGTTTTTCTCTTTCCAGATTTTGGGCAATCTGTTACAAGAGGGAAAGATTTATAAACAAAAGACAAAGTTGTTCAGTATTTTTTTTCTACAATTTCTATTTTTGATACCGTGCTTTGAAGTCTTTGTTTTTTCTCCTCAGCGTCTCGAACTTTAGCCATCCGGTCTTCCTCTCTTTGGCGCTGGATGTTGGCAAACTCCATAATTTTCCTGTTTTCTTCTTCCATCTCTTCCTGTTTCCTTCTCCTCCAGTTGGCTTGTTCTTTTTTAAATTCCTCAATATATGCCTGGGTTGCTCTTATTTTCTCTAACTTCAGTTGTCTTTCCCTGTAGAAGACAGAAAAACCACATTTTAAGTAGTTATTTAACACATGCAGAGTAACATTAGGCAGACCACATGCTCACCATTAACAATGTATTCCAGAGACTAAGATTCAGATGGCTTTCCTTGCCCATGCAGCTAGAAAACAGGTGTCTAAATTGAAAACACGCCTTAACGAATTGCACCCAAGAGGGAGTCTCACATCCGACACCTTTCTCCAGGAGAACAGACAGCACAGAGGTACTCGCTGCTACTCCACTTGATACACGCTCCATCGAAACAGGAAGAAGGAAGCTCAGCAGCCCAACAGCACCAGGATCTCCCCAACATTTTATTTCTGTTAAACTCTCCCCCTGCCGCTCCCACACTGCCCCCAAAACCTCCTTTCTTATCCCAGGCCCTCAGAGGGGCAGACAGCACTTCGCCCAAGAGGTGAGGCAGAGATGTGTGAAAGGAGGGCACTTCCAACAGTGAGCCCGATGCCAGCACTCCCTGAGAGCAGCTGGATTTCAGACTTGGGGAACAAGGAGAGGAGACAGATGGGAAGGACAAGAACATTCTGACGCTCAGGCAGGAAAATCCACACAAGTCAGGCTCTTGTTAGTAAAACCTGACCAAGGAAAAGAAAAAGGGCCTTAGCCTATGAAATAAGTGCACACAAATTAGTTTTCTATACAGAATTACAGGAGTTGTTTCAAATTAATAAATAATAAAAATCAAAAGTAACTAACATTTGGTCTTCCTCATAGATCTTTCTTACAATTTCATCGATCAGGAGTTTCTCACTCAGAAACTCTTTGTACACATCCTGCTTCTTCCTCTCCTGCTCCACAAGCTGGGTCTCCAGTTCTTGCTGATACAGTTTTTTCTCCTCGTTTCGCCTCAGTTCTGCAGAACTCTCTTCTTGAATTACCCTTTCGTGCTCTTCCTGCATCTTTTGGGCTATTTCAGCCTCACGCTTCTGCAGGGGGGAAAAGGCAAAGGAAGATTTCTCTTTATACAACTGGCAGGGAAAAAATACACAAAGAAAAGGAACGATGTACAGAAACGGACTGTTTGCCACCTCCATCCCCAAAGGCAGCGCCTGAACGTGCTTAATAGCTTCACTCAGTAGGCAGAACCCGCAGAGAGAGCCCCCAGTTTTGGAACAGCTTGAGGAGAACACACGCCACCCCAAGGAAGCTCCGTGCCTGAACGCAGAGCAGTCAGCGGGAAGCAAACCAGCTCCTGGGGCTGATGATGGGAATGTGCTCTAAGGATGTACAGCCTCCTCAAGAAATGTGCTGTCTTCACAGCAATTAGAGAAACTGACTTTTGTATGAAACGGGAATGCAATCAGAATCATCTGCCTGGTCACCTCTACTGTTCCACACACAAACGCTCACAACTTGTTCTGAAGTTATTCAGCCGTGTGTTCAATAAACAGTAAAAAGGTTTTCAACACCCTGCTTCTGAGGTAAGGATTCACCTTATAGACACATACAAAGCTTATCGCAGTTTTAAGTGGGGTAACCATTACAAACCCAGTAAAATAAAAACACTATCCGTTCATCCAGCTAAATTCACTACCACTTGGACTGCAATGGCAAAGGAAGCCTTTTGGTTATCACCAGCTCATTAGTTCTTCATAACACAAAACCTCTTTCCAATTAACACCGAATGGCCAAAGCTAACAGTACTTTAGATAAAAACCCAGCTTCCAAGGGAAGGCTTTCAGCCCAACCCTGGCAGGGCTGGAGCACTGAGGTGCCGGTGCTCAGAGAAGCTGATTACCATTCTCTCATACTGTATAGCTTCTTTTTCAGCGATCTGGGCAGCTCGCTCCTTATTCATATAAGCCGATTTCAGCTTCTTTTCCAACTCTCGAAGTTCAAGACTGGAGGAAGAAAAGAGTTATCCTACTACAAGGAGGTAAGTACCTATGGGAAAAATTGTCAGTGCCATCAGCATTGAATCAAAATTTTATAAATGACACCTCCCCCCCAAATTTAAATCAAACCCACTGCTCTAGTAAACACATAGAAAACGGAAACAAAGCCTGTTTTAACTCAGGAATCGCCTGTGCTGGCACACACGCTGCCGTCAGTCTTGCAGGCTGCAAGGGCACAGACGGGGCACACCCGAACACACACCCGAGAAGCGTTACCTGTTCTCTCTCACTTGCTGCCTCATCTTCTCCTCTCTCAGCCTCCCGCGGTCCAGCCTGGCCAGCTCCGCCGCCAGCCCCTCATCCCGCTCCCGCCGCAGCGCTCTGCCCCGCTGCTGCTCTTCTTCCTGTTCAGAGCCAACCCGCTCCCGCACCGCGCTCGGACGCGGGGGAACCCCACGGTCGCGCGTTTAGAGGAGAAAACCTTGGCAAGGTGAAGAGCGGCGGGGCCGCCTCGCCTCCC
>VZTM01030351.1:39885-53567 GCA_013400555.1 Jacana jacana | reverse complement strand
TAAGAGCAACCTGTTTCTATGTAATTAAGTTTAAATGGCAAAAATAGCAGTTCATATGAAAGAAAGGACACACCACGCTACTGTGAACTGTAATGTAGTCAGGTGGGCACTGAATGAGGTCCATAAGAGACAGAGACATGAAAACAGTACTTCTGCTCAGCCTCTGTTTCCAAGAACTTCTCTATATGCATTTCCATCCAATAAAGGAATCCTACAATATAAGACATGTCAGATATCAGTGGGTCAGGTGAAACAGGTAACAAGGTTAATGTGTGTGTAGGTGGCAGAAGTCTTCTGGCTGTTTACTCTCCTGGTTTCTGTTCAAATTGGTTTCTGTTCTATTCTGTTTCCCCTTCAGAGTTTTGGAGGAGAATTGTTCTAAAGAAAAGTAATATTGACTGACAGAGCACTCATTGGTGTGGAACAGTCATCCACTGGGATATTATTTTCACCATCAACAGAGATCCTGAGAACGATTGGGACCCAGAAGTTACATCTATACAAACAGATCAATGTCCTGGGTCTGGGTATTGGTGTTGGGAAACTATTGTCTGTATGGCCTAATAACCATTGTGTGGTAATTATTCATCCAATTTAGTAAATGCAATGCACACAAAAGATATGTACTGATACTGTTAGGATGAAAAGTGGGCCCAAAATAAACCCATATTGTCCCATTTGATTTAGCTGTACATTCACTTTGTGTAGTGAGGCAGCACAGTTGCACAAAAAGTCAATGAAATAATTATTCAGTTGTCTATCTACTATAATCACTTCATTGTAGACTCCAACTACAAAGCTTTTGTTCCTAAGATACATTTTAAACTTTTGCTGAAAGAGGAAATATCTCTGGAGTCAGCAGAAGCTATAAGTTCCTAGTTAGCTTACTATCTTCCATGGGCATGCAACATTCTTGGGAGAAGGGAATGAGAAACTTATCCTTCCCTGATATACATATACCCCATGCTGATATGTGCATTTTCATAGTACTGTTAATTTCCTCTTAAAAACTTTTCAGGTTGCTTTATTGATCTCAGTGGAAAATAGTCTTGTAAAAATCTCAGTATTAAAAAAAAAAAAAAAAAGAATCCTATTCTGAACTGTGATTAAATCAAGGTTATTTTCATTTTTGGGTATGAGGAAAAAAGAAAGTGTGCCAAAATCCTCTTTCACATAGGTGTAGCATCAGTTGACTTAAGGGAACTTAGGTGGATTTTCTCACATCTCTAAAATGTGGTCCAAAAACCAAAATGCAAGTGATGGATAGGTTTTTACATTGTGGAAATTGTCTGAATGAAAGGATTGGGAAAGACCACACACTGGTAAAAAGTTCCAGTTCCAGTAAACGAGTATTTCTGAAAAAAAAACAAAACCAACCCTCAAACTTTTAAAAACTCCTTTGTGATTCAGTATATCTTAAAATGCAAAAATAACTACATAATTTATTTACAGACTTAGACTTATTTTTTTTTTCCATGATGTAAGTCCATGTAAGCCCACTAATCTAGCATTTGAAGATCAAAAATAAGTTGAACTTTGGTGAGCTTTTGGTGAAATCAGTTAAATTAGAGCAGGCTTTAATTTGATCCTTAAAAACTGCTGAAATTTAATATTTCACACAAAAATAAATTGTTACATATGACATTTGAAATTTGCCTTAAAACAATGAAATGAACTGCTTTACTGTATGAGAAATGATTCACTCCAACAGTTTATAGGAATTAATGAGCCTGGCTTTGGGCTAACTCCACAGCAACCCAGAAATCACTTTCAAGATGCCAGAGATCTAAACTAGTGCAGAACCAGTGAGAGTTGAAATAAAAACCTTGGGGATCCTCTAAAAAGAAAAAAATGGAAAAAGTAGTAGAGTTGTGTGGGTAGATATTATTATTCCACTTTTTGCAGAAGTAAATGAGGAGCTGGCACCGCAGCCTCTGTCCTTAGAGTTTACAGTCTGGCAGGAGTGAACTGGGGAAAGACTAATTCAGATAAAACATAGAATCAGAAAATGGTTTACATTGAAAGCAGCATTAAGGACCATCTAGTTCCACCCCTCTGCCATGGGCAGAGACACCTCCCCCTAGACCAGGTTGCTCAGAGCCCCATCCCAGTTGGAAAGTTGTATTTTAATAATTAATATTTTCTTCCTGAAAGTTTGTGACCTCCAGCTCTATTGTTGCTTACACTTTGTAAGTTCCCTGCTCCCAAATTCACATGAAAAGGTGTCAGACCCGTCAGATTTTATAAAGCTGACATTTTATACACAAGCTTAACTTCTGTATTGTTATCATTTGATGCTTTTGGAGTACATCATCACTCCAGTTTTGCAGTAAGTAGTAGTTTTCTGCTATGGAACTTCAGTCCATACTCACCATATATTTTCACTTAGAATCATAGAATCATAGAATCATAGAATCATTTAGGTTTGCTTAGAATTTAGAATTTAAGAATGTTTTGGCTACTGCACAACTTTTTGTATGTGGTAGGGTTTTTTCATTGTTTTCAGTGGCAGCGTTCCTGTGTGCTATCAAAATATGGAGATGAAGCAGAATATGCTATGTAGTGTGTTTTCATGTATGACTTTCCTGATCTACGTTTAGATATTTCTATATAAAATAGGTTACTTAGACCATGTTTTCAAACACAACGCTCATTCAAGGAAAGGCACCCTCTGAGTATTATGGAAAACTTTGACTTATTTGTTTCAAGTACTACATCACAGTAACGATGCAATGCAAAGTCCCCTTTCATAGAATCATAGAATCATAGAATCATTTCGGTTGGAAGAGACCCCTGGGATCATCAAGTCCAACCATCAGCCCTACTCTACAAGTTCTCCCCTACACCATATCCCTCAACACCACATCTAATCTGCTCTTAAACACAGTCAGGGAGGGTGACTCCACCACCTCCCTGGGCAGCTGATTCCACTGACTGACCACTCTCTCCGTGAAAATTTTTTTCCTAATGTCTAGCCTAAACCTACCCTGCTGCAGCTTGCAGCCATTCCCTCTTGTCCTGTCGCTCATTGCCCGTGAGAAGAGACCAGCACCAATATCTCTACAGTGCCCTTTCAAGCAGTTGTAGAGAGTGATGAGGTCTCCCCTCAGCCTCCTCTTCCTCAGACTAAACAACCCCAACTCCCTCAATCGATCCTCATAAGCCTTGTTCTCCAGGCCTCTCACCAGCTTTGTTGCCCTCCTCTGTACTCGCTCCAGCACCTCGATATCTCTCTTGTGCTGAGGTGCCCAGAACTGGACACAATACTCAAGGTGCGAACTAGGGAACTTATATTAAACCAGAAAGGATGTGTTGATTATTTTATGTTAAAAAGAAAAAAAAAACACCATGTGTTTATTTCTCATCCATGGTGTAAACCCAGAAGAGGACATGCTGGTTCTATGTCACCAAATACAGCATTTGCAAGAACTCTTCCAGTTTAATGTCAGGGGAAGTGCTGAGAATGTCAAAACTTCTCAGATTATGATTGTTATTGTTGTTGTTGTTGTTTTGGACTCTTGTTTTCTGAAGGGATAATATTATAATTCAGGGGGTTTGTTTGCTTTTAAGGTTTTGTTTTGAGATATTTAAAAGATTGAGATCTTTAAAATTTAAAAGATCCCTGGAGATATTTAAAAGATGGGTAGAGATACGTGCATAGATGTATGGTTTAGCGATGTTTTTTGTCAGCGTTAGGTTGATGGTTGGACTAGATGTAAAGTCCTTTCCAACCTAAGCAATTCTATGATTCTATGATTTAGAAAGCCTGTAAAGGAGCCATAGCATTGTTGCATCTGTGACTGTCTGAAATCCAGGTGCTCAGCATTGACAGTCTTTTGCCTGATTTTTGCAACCCTCTTTTCTGTTCTCTCTCCTCTCCCACTCCCCCTTCCCATTTTCACTGTCTTGTGGCACAGTGAAAAGGGTGAAGCAGGTTACCCTTCCAGCTTTACATCTAGTTCTGATTATTTCTTGGAAATTGGTTCGCCCTCCCTATTCTAGCAGGATATGAAGCTCTCTGCTTTTTCTGATAATTTTTTTCATTTTTATTTTCCCCACTGAAATTACAAAAATATTATCAAGCAAGATTGGCAAAGAAATGCAAAAAATACTATCATATTCCTATTTTTTAATGTATCTTTAAAATGGTCATTTGTCCACACGTTTTTGCAAACTTGTTATTAGAGAGATCATAGCAAGAAGCTCTTTACTTAGGATTGTATAGATTTTCAAATGTTCAAAGAAAGGAATGGGAGAGAATCTGTACTTGGCTACCAAGAATTATTTTCTGTTTATCATTTGCCATTTCATAGAATCATAGAAATGTCTAGGTTGGAAGGGACCTTTGAGATCATCTAGTCTAACCATCAACCTCACTCTAATAAAAAAAACAACAACCCATCACTAAGTCATGTCCATAAACACTACGTCAACCTGTCTTTTAAATACCTTCAGGGATGGTGCCTCAACCACTTCCCTGGGCAGCCAATTCCAATGTTTAATAACCCTTTCAGTGTAAAAAAATTTCCTGATATGCAATCTGAACCTCCCTTGGTGCAACTTGAAGCCATTTCCTCTTGTCCTATTGCCTGTGACTTGGAAGAAGAGACCAACTGCCTTACTACAACCTCCTTTCAGGTATTTGTAGAGAGTGATAAGGTCTCCCCTCAGTCTCTTTTTCTCCAGGCTGACACCCCCAGCTCCCTCAGCCTCTCCTCATAAGGGTTACTCTTCAGACCCCTCACCAGCTTCAGTGCTTTTCTCTGTACCCACTCCAGCACTTCAATTTCTTTTTTGTGGTAAGGGGAGATGCAATCGATTACAAGATTTTTATCTCTACCAAGATTATATTTCTAATTCTAATATTACCATCCTAAAATTAAAGTAATTTTAATTTTAGTTAAAAGTGATGCAAACCCTGCCACATTTAAGAATTTTTTAGCCTTCTGAATAGTTTTCTGATATTATTAACAGAAGAGAATGCTTGAGGAATCTCACTGTTGGGCTTTCTGTTGCTTGTCAGCTCACCTGGAAAATCTGTAATTGCAGAACAAACTTCACAGAGATTTAATAGAGACTCTAGTCGTGATGGCAAGGTAGTTCCCAGTTATATACTGTGGACATAGTATATTTAAAGGAAACTATTGATATACAATTAAGGTGCATAACTGGCAGCCAGTTTCTTTGATTTAAATAATTCAGTGGTTTTATCCTTAAAAGCAATATCTGTGTTTTTGAAAGGTCTGAGATTGACAGGCCCTAGAAAATGAAATCCTTTGTTTACCCATGGACCATGCCCAGGATAGCTCTTCATGCACTTCGTGCCCAGGATAGCTCTGGCTCTCCCATGCATGGGCTGTCAAGGTGCCTCCCTCCTTTCCTGGAAGACCTGTTACACCTAATAAAATACAAATCCGTTTACATGTAGTGGCGGGCAAAAATGCTGATACGTAATTACCGTCATGTTCTTGCTCTGTGTCTGAGCTAAGACCAAACATGCCTTTTTATTGCATTTATTATTATTCACCATTTCCCAAGGCAATCAGTGTTCTGGCTCAGACGCACTTGGTTAATGTGAATGTCATCTGAGTCAATACTGCAGGTATCATCACAGCAGATTTTGGAGCAGCTTAACCGCTGTACTACACTGGTTTTGCATCACTTGGAAAATACATAGATAACTCATAACTTGCTTTGCTTGTTCTTCCCTTTGTATGTGTGAGCGAAAACTTAAGGATGAGAAATTAAAAGTATTATATACAGCTGAGTGCCTTACAACCAGATGCATGGCATGAGTACTGTGTGCAGGCCATACTCTGCTCTCTTGGGGTGGAATTAATTTAGAAATAAATGAAGTTTATTTCCTCTTGTCGCAAAAGTTCATCTCAACTCTCCAGGTTTTGGGTGTAGGTCTTGTTAGTGTCACCAGGTTTCCACACAACTGGATTTTTAGTCTCTGGATTTACATCTCAGAAACTAAAAGAAACAAGTACACGTACGTTTTGCTTACTTTCCTAAATAGTTCAAATATATTGTGTGTAACATACACAAAACAAGGAAAACAGACTGACATGTCACTGAAATGTTAGGATTTTAGGTGGCAAAATTCAGACTTGGAAAACTCTATGCATTTTTAATGGGGATTGTCTGTAAATCATAACTAGAACCATCTGCTAAGTCTTAGATTATCTTTCATCAGCAATATAAAGGTTTTTTTTCTGAAGAGTTTAAAAGCATAATAGAGTTATATCACTGAAACCCTATTGCTTCTCTTATGATGGAGATCAGTGATCTCTTCATTCTATGAAACTCCTTCAGGCAACCATTTAAACAGCTACAAAATTAAAAGATCCTAGCTGTGGAGGGGGACCAGACCAGAGGACTTTGTCTGTACCAGGATATTACAAAAGTGTGGGACCATTCTGTAGCACAAAAATAGCCCACATTTGTTCTATGAAATCGTTTTAGCTTCAAAAATGTGAAGATTGTATGTTGAAAGTTCTGCTTGGCCTCTTCTAACTTCTGAACAGTGCCCAAGATGGCCAGGGAGCAGCCTAACAGTTTCCCGGCACCGATGCTCGAGTCCCAGCCCTGTTTCATTTATTAGCAGAGACTTGCCTGTGGTTCTCTGTGAGGTGTTACTCGTCACAGCAAGGCAAAATAACTTTGTATGTTGTCAGGGCAGTGTTGTCTGGTGAGATTTAACACAGTGAAACACGTGGGAAGCTTAGCGCATTAGTGGAGCATTCATGATTTAATTAATATGGACCAAATCACTTCCACTTTTTAGCAAAGGTTAAAGCAATTGCATCAATGGAATAGGAATATGTTGTGGCTACTGGAGGTTAAAGAGTTTCCTTTACATAATCTAACACTAACACTAACACGTGGTTGGTTTGTTGTGGTGTGATGGGTTTTTTTTTCTCCTTTTTTTTTTCTCTAGNAATGAAATCCTTTGTTTACCCATGGACCATGCCCAGGATAGCTCTTCATGCACTTCGTGCCCAGGATAGCTCTGGCTCTCCCATGCATGGGCTGTCAAGGTGCCTCCCTCCTTTCCTGGAAGACCTGTTACACCTAATAAAATACAAATCCGTTTACATGTAGTGGCGGGCAAAAATGCTGATACGTAATTACCGTCATGTTCTTGCTCTGTGTCTGAGCTAAGACCAAACATGCCTTTTTATTGCATTTATTATTATTCACCATTTCCCAAGGCAATCAGTGTTCTGGCTCAGACGCACTTGGTTAATGTGAATGTCATCTGAGTCAATACTGCAGGTATCATCACAGCAGATTTTGGAGCAGCTTAACCGCTGTACTACACTGGTTTTGCATCACTTGGAAAATACATAGATAACTCATAACTTGCTTTGCTTGTTCTTCCCTTTGTATGTGTGAGCGAAAACTTAAGGATGAGAAATTAAAAGTATTATATAGAGCTGAGTGCCTTACAACCAGATGCATGGCATGAGTACTGTGTGCAGGCCATACTCTGCCCTCTTGGGGTGGAATTAATTTAGAAATAAATGAAATTTATTTCCTCTTGTCGCAAAAGTTCATCTCAACTCTCCAGGTTTTGGGTGTAGGTCTTGTTAGTGTCACCAGGTTTCCACACAACTGGATTTTTAGTCTCTGGATTTACATCTCAGAAACTAAAAGAAACAAGTACACGTACGTTTTGCTTACTTTCCTAAATAGTTCAAATATATTGTGTGTAACATACACAAAACAAGGAAAACAGACTGATATGTCACTGAAATGTTAGGATTTTAGGTGGCAAAATTCAGACTTGGAAAACTCTATGCATTTTTAATGGGGATTGTCTGTAAATCATAACTAGAACCATCTGCTAAGTCTTAGATTATCTTTCATCAGCAATATAAAGGTTTTTTTTCTGAAGAGTTTAAAAGCATAATAGAGTTATATCACTGAAACCCTATTGCTTCTCTTATGATGGAGATCAGTGATCTCTTCATTCTATGAAACTCCTTCAGGCAACCATTTAAACAGCTACAAAATTAAAAGATCCTAGCTGTGGAGGGGGACCAGACCAGAGGACTTTGTCTGTACCAGGATATTACAAAAGTGTGGGACCATTCTGTAGCACAAAAATAGCCCACATTTGTTCTATGAAATCGTTTTAGCTTCAAAAATGTGAAGATTGTATGTTGAAAGTTCTGCTTGGCCTCTTCTAACTTCTGAACAGTGCCCAAGATGGCCAGGGAGCAGCCTAACAGTTTCCCGGCACCGATGCTCGAGTCCCAGCCCTGTTTCATTTATTAGCAGAGACTTGCCTGTGGTTCTCTGTGAGGTGTTACTCGTCACAGCAAGGCAAAATAACTTTGTATGTTGTCAGGGCAGTGTTGTCTGGTGAGATTTAACACAGTGAAACACGTGGGAAGCTTAGCGCATTAGTGGAGCATTCATGATTTAATTAATATGGACCAAATCACTTCCACTTTTTAGCAAAGGTTAAAGCAATTGCATCAATGGAATAGGAATATGTTGTGGCTACTGGAGGTTAAAGAGTTTCCTTTACATAATCTAACACTAACACTAACACGTGGTTGGTTTGTTGTGGTGTGATGGGTTTTTTTTTCTCCTTTTTTTTTTCTCTAGATTATAAAACCCTAGTTGTTAAGTAACAACTGTCAGTGTTCACTAATCCAATGCTCCAGCTCTGTGCTAGATTGTGACATCCCAAAGTGACCCCAGCTCCAGTTAGATGTGACCGCCTTTTCACACCCAATTACCCCCAGAGTGTGTAGCTGTGTTCCAACGTATTTGCTTGAGAATACCTGGACTACCAAATTTTTCCAGTGAGCTTGAAAGACAGGTTTCTTTTTATGGTCTGTTATAGCTAATTGGAAAGCTGTGTACAGCTGGGTCTGGCCAGTTTGAGAAGAAAATACAGTATCCTTCCAGACATTTCTGTTCATAGTGGTTCTTGCTCTCTTGCACTTCCTCCTTCTTCTCTTCAATTGTGCTTATTTTAAAGTGTATCAAAAATTAGGCTACTGAGATGAGGCAATTATCATTTGGTTTTGGATCAATATGAAAAGTGAACACTGTTTATTGCACTGATAGACATAAATGCCCCTCAGTAATTCAGCACAAAAGAAACAAGTTAACAGCTAAAGCTAAGAGAATATTTCCACTTTTCAAACTGAGAGAAACAAAATCAGTCACCAAAACATGTAAGTTTTCTTCAAATACTTTCATTCTAATCTAATTTAGAGGCATAAGAGAGAATACTTAATATGAGAATCTCCGAATCCCAGAGAAATGATTTTTTAAAAATATATATACAAGGTTCGAATTTCATGTGAGCCTGTCACAAAATTTCATGTGATTGTCAACCTAGCTCTGATGTGACTTTGATCTTACACCCTATATTGACGTAATCCAGAAGTAAAAAAAAATAAAATAAAAAATTACCACCTCAATTCTCCATGAATATAACTAAAAAATGTTTTAACAAGGGAAGCTTCTGGGTTGATGTGTCTTTAATATTGAAGTTGGTGAACAAGGTCTTACTGTATTTGAACAGAAATGAGCAAGAGTGGCAGCATTTAAAGAGCTCCCAAGAGCCATGTTTGTCTCTTTACTCATCTCCTTGAGAGAGAAAATGAACGTTGATCTTTTGAATGAACAAGTGAATGAAAGCATCCATCAGTGCAGAAGACGTGACACCTGAGGAAACAGTTTGGCTATCAACTGTGCCAGGACATCAAAGTAGATATTTCAGGTTCAGTTTTCACAGAAGTATTCCTGAGCTATATGCACAAATCTGCAATTATAAAACCAGGAAAAGAATATGCCATAGAATTCGAGAGCATGTAATTAAATTATTTTAGTGATGACCCTTCCAAATAACCCTAAAATAACATAAAAGATGAAAGCATACAATTATAGAACAACACCAAATGCCATTTGAAATTTTTTACATTTTGTTAATTTAATTGCTTAGGCTGCTCTGAAATGCAGGTAAAAAAATGCTTTTAAATAACTACAACACAGTGCCCTTGCTGACATTTTCTAGATGACTTTTTTTTCAAGATCAAAAAATGGAGGCTCAGAAATTAATTCTAGCACTTAGTCTGTTAATTCTTAGTAGCAAGAATCTTCTGTGTTATCTTTTGTTGTGTCATTAGTAATACTTCATAAAACGATCTTAATTTTCAAGAAAATTATTCTAAAAGCAGCTATTTTTCAAGGCTTACTTCTAAATAGCATCATCAAAACATCATAGCATCCAAATATGTTTCCCCTGGTTAGCATTTATCACTGAACTCTTTGAACACATATTTTTCATCTGTGGTGCTATTATTATTTTAATGACAACCCCTAATTAGGGTTGACATTTAACTAGCCTTATTTTATAATTCAGTTCATTCTGACCTCAGACTAGTTATTTAAAGCTGTTGAGGTTCAATCTTTATCAAAACCAGAGTGCCCATTCTTCCTTTTCCATAGCGACTACCCTGTTTAGAACCTGTCTTCATTTACAGTATTAGTGTCCTATTGAACTCTGTGTGTTAGGGCAGTCTGTCCTGCATCACTGCCTCCATCTTAACGTGCCAGGATCCCTCAAAAGGAGTTTATAACGCTGATAGGCAGACCATGCCAGACTTTGACCAACAACTGGCCCATGGTGTTGCTTACTAAAAGAAAACCAGCAGGAGAGAGGGTAGAGTAGGGTTGGCTCAGACTGGAGCCAACAGGAAAGTTGATCGGGGATCTTTCCTTCTTGTCCGCTGCTACTGATGGCCGAGAGATATTTCTGGGCTTGGAAGGAGCAGAGCTGGGAAGGGAATGAGTCGCAAGAGAATTACCTTGATTTCAGCCTTACATCCTGTGTCCACATTAAAAAATATGGAAAGTATAAGGAAAAAGTCCCATGGAAACCCCTTCTTGCCTGGGGCATGTAGCAGGCCACACAGAGAGATGGGGATCACTTCCACTTAACACTGTCATAATAGGGAGCTAGGTCAACTGGGGGCAAAAATACAATGAGATTTTCCTCAAATACCCATTTTTGGAGCCACATCATGTCCTGAGAGGGGACTATCATTTCAGAGGGAGGATGAAGGAAAGGGAGACATACTTTGATGTGCATGGAAACATCCTATCTTCATCTCATAATTTAAGAAAACAGGCACAAAATATGAAGAATGGGATTGCTCAGGCTTGCATTTTGTCATCAGAACTTCTTGATCTGGAATGATGAAAATTTTGCACTCCAAAAGAAAGCATCAAAATAATAAAAATCACTACATATAGCTGTCTGGCATTTATTACATGGCTTTTATTATACAAAATAGTGACATTCTGAAAGGGCTAAATCTTTTCCATTGACATGGGTGGAAGGTAACAGAAACCTAGAGGATTAGATGGAGCTGAAATGCTGATGGTAAATATGTTGTTTACAGTTCTGCTTTTTGTTGTTGCACTGAGCTGTAGCAGCTTAAACAGCTTATGGACAAATGTGTGCAAAGAAACTTCAAAGGTTAATTTAAACAGTGTAATGCTCTGAAAAGTGTAACAACTTATCTACAGTGAAAACATGGTGCCTACAGTGTGTTACTCAAGCCAGGGGTGATGCTTTTCCCTTTCTGTCAGTGTGGCATAACGAATCTACCCACCTGACAAAATTATGAAAGAGAATTGTGCTGAAAAACAGTATTAAAATTATGATCTTGTTTATTTATCATGGTATTTGATGAGCATTTTATTATATAAGTTTCTTTGTTTGTATACAATTTGCATTCATAAATTTGATACCAAATCAAAGGATTAGCTTTAGAAATTTGAATATTATGACTACTTTTGGTAGTAAAAAGCTATTTTAGTGTTTCTGCAGCAGAAATATATAAAATTTAACATAAAAAAAGACCAAGTGATTTTCCTTTCTGGAAAGATCTCACACATATCTGTTCATGAGACAAATCTTGAGCTACAACTGTCTTTCTAGCAACCCCCCAGCTGTTATATAGGTCTTCTTGAGGATATAGTTTATTATGCCTTATTTCTCTGTGTCTTATTTTTGTCCCTTTAATTTCTTTAAGAAACAGTTTGATTTTCTTGTTCCCTCTCCATTGCAATCATATTTGAAAGAATAGAGTGTCCTTACTCTTCAGAACAATCCCATAGAGGTTAATGCGAAGGTGCAAGATGCCTTCTGCTAGAAAAAAAATAGAGTATGGAAGGGATGTGTTAGTACTTCACGAACCATTCTCATCTCTTTCTCCTTCCATTCCATTAAACCATCGTTCTTTTTATCTCCATACTTTCTCCTGGCTTTGGAGGGAGCCACACTGATCATCTGTCCCTTACAGCATTTGTATACTTCTGCTGAGCTGTCAAAACTCTGGCTTGAGTCTGGGTTTTAGCAGGCAAAGCTTGTAAAAAGTCACTGCTTTCTTAAAGCACTGGAAGCAGACTTCTGTCTCCTTCTTTCCTATCTGTAGAGGGCTTGTGTGCCTGAAAGTTCTTTTGTTTTTTTGTTTTTCTCAACATATCTGTTGCTCTAATAAAAACTATTAGCTCTGCCTATAATACTTATTTTACCCTGGAGCATCACAGATAGAGCAACAGAATCTCTATAATGTAGCTATAACGTGGCTATAGCTATCCACAAGGGAAGATGTGCACACTCACCAAAGTAATCTCTCTTCGCTTATGAACCATATTTTTCCAGTATTTGTCCTTTTCAAATACAATATTTCTTTGTGGTTTATTTTTGCATTTAGAATTATCTCAGAAATATGGAAAGCTGAAGAATGATATATTAATCTATTAGTAATAGTGCTTCATCATTCCCAGGTTTCTGTATATTTTTGGTGTGTCTCCATCACAGAAAAGGATGCTGCATAATATAAGCTTAATGTAGCACATTTTATGATCCCTGTTGCCCAAATATTGGACTTTTATGTAGAAGAAATATGCAAAGAACTATATATCCATTTTATCACTATTCAAAAATAACATGGACATCTTCGAAATATTGCAAAAGTGAGAACTAAAGAAGTGAAATAAATAAAGAATACTTGGCAGCGCTTTCTGCACTGATTGTCTCTTTAGATTGATCTAAACCATATAATATTTCAGTCCAAAAGACAGTTCCTTTTTGGGATCTAACTCATCCAGGAAGAGAGAGTAAACAGCTAATTTACCTCCACTGTCTCTATGCCATGTAAGGCTTATACATCTCTGGGGTACACTCCTAGGCAATCTCTTTTTCAGATTTGAAGACCCCAAGTCTACTCAATCATTCCACGTATGGAAACTCTTCCACATCATTGATCATCTTTTTCTAAATCTTTTCGAACTTGCATATCCCCTTCCTTAGATAAACAATCCAGACATACACAGTGTTCCTGGATGGGAAAATAATGGATTTGTACAGTGGCACAGTCGTATTTATTTTTTTCTATATTTTATTGTTCTACTAATAATTCTTAAAAATTGGGTTTGGGTTTGGGTTTGGTTGGGTTTTTGTGTGTGTGCGTGTTACCAAGGAGTGAGCCAATGTTTTCAAGGAACTATCCATTATAATCCCAAGGTTTCACAGCTGAGTGGCAATACTCAGCTCAAAGCCCATCATTTTTTATATGAAACTAGGATTTTTTTTCCCTCTGTGTGCATTACTTACTTTTATGTACACTGAATTTCATTTG
>VZTM01030351.1:7138-39842 GCA_013400555.1 Jacana jacana | reverse complement strand
GCTATTTAATTGCAAAGGTACTGAATCATGTGAAGGCCTCTGTAATGCTTCACAATTAGGCTCTCTTCTTCCTAGCATGACTAACTTCGTAACATCATGAAACTTTGTCATATCACAGCTTACTTGCTTTTCCATCTTTTTAAAATAAGACTATTTAACAGCACAGCCCTCAATTAGTGTTAACCTCTCCAGTATTAGGAAACCTTAACTGTTTCTTATATTTTTCCCAATTATTTAGCTGTATAAAATAGCTAGCACATTTTCTCTTCTGCTAGCAAATGTTCACTTCTGTTGTGACAACTTAATTTCCTTAAAAGCTTATGGTGAGAAAGTTTATCAAAAGGATTGGGGAAATTCAGGTAATTCATCTTTATCTATGTGCCAGTATTTTCATCCAAAGAACTTCAAGAGATTTGCAAGGCATCTGTCCCCTTTACAGGTGACTCTTCTCAGAGGTTATTTTTCACATCTGTTTTTTATTATATCTTCTGCTGCTTTATTGTAATGAGCAGTCTTATATGTCTGTAAGTTCTCTTGACCTTCCCAGGAATTTCTCTTGAAAATTGGTGTTGTGTTTGCTTGCCTCTCTGCTTCAGGTATCAAGAAAGTTTTATATGAGAGGTTTCACACTGCTGTTAGTAGTTCAGCTGTTCCATCCTTCAGATCTTTTGGAAAACGGTGTTTTGGAAAAATTTGATGAATTCTCTCTGGTTTTGCTGATTTATAGGAGCTCATTTGCGCTGTTTGTAGCATACTCACTTCCTCTGTTTTATCAATTTCAGAGAAATTCACTGCTAAGTCCCACCATGCCCTACGAGGGTTCTCACATGGGTATCCACCTTATCGCTTCTACAGCTAAAGCTGATGAAAAGAATTTATTTAATTTCTTTGCATTGCTTGTGTCAGCTCTGAGTGTTCCTTTTTTGCCTCAGATGTCAGCACTATTCAGTTAAACAAAGGAACTTGATCACATTAAACTGTTAGAACAATGTTTAACAGCCAGGCAACTAGCAAGTCCCGCAATTTCAGGCACCATTTGGGAAGTAACACAGGACAGGAACTATTCTCCTCAGTTTGGGTGCAGTTACCCTGATGTAAATGGTATGATAACATATGGGTATGATCATACTATACCAGTAAGGTAAAGAATCAGGTGCTTTTTTGTTTAGCAAAAGAAATTCAAACTGGTTTTGTGCTCCATGGTCCTATCTTAGTCAGAATAGATCTGCCCAGCGTTTGCATTTCATCTCCAACATTAAGCTTCTCTCCTTCCTCTTCTTCTGAATAACTGGCTAGAGACAACTGTCTTTTGTTTTTATACTGGCAGAGCTTTTTCTTCCTGCCCCCTTCAGTTAGTGCTTGATGTTACTAATGTGAAGGGCTTCTTAGTTTTAAAATCTGTAAGACAGAAATTAAATTAGGATAACAGAGATACATCAGTTATTTTTTCTTAAAGAAAACAAAAAAGCTTCATCATTACAAATATGGCTTAAAGAACATATTTCACAAGTAGGCATGCAGGGCAGGATACAGATGCCTAGATGTTGTCATCTAAGTCTATCTGAGATGCTTTATGGTATCTTAGCTGGTTTCCATCTACTGCTCAAGGGTGAAAGTGGTGTCTTGTAGATACTTTGTCGTATCTGACAACCTAATGACAATGTGTCTCAGGTTCCTTAGAGCAGCTAAAATAGCACTCAGTACCCACGTTTTAGTCAACTGAATTAAGCTTCTTGTCAGCTGAATTTCTCTCTAGGCTCCACTGACTGTACTAATTCAATTCATTGTCTATAATAGAAGCTTAAACACTTCCCTTATACCTTCCCTCAGAAACAGATATTTAGGCAACTTCTATTGACAAGAATAATTTGATTTAAATGTTATTGGAATAAGGTGAATTTGGAAGACACTGGGCTGAAACAAAGAAAAAAGACAGCAGGTATTTATGGTGTGTTTAGGAAGTCTAGAGGTGAAAGGGGAAAGGAAGCACCTGGAGAGGCAAGCGTAGCAAAGTGCCAGAGTTTTCTCAAATACGTCACTTCTGTGAGAAGGAATGCACTGATTTAAAAATAATGGGCTGGATTAACATTCGCTCTGTGGTGCCTTTAATACCTCTCTATCTCTAGCTGTGTAAGGGGACCCAAGGCAGTTATGATGCCTGCACCTTATTGCAGCAATGGAAAAGAACTTTACCATAGCTAAGAATTTGATCCCAGTAACTGGCACTACTGAGTTCATGTTTATTCTCTCTACAGAGAAGTTACTTGTCAAAGAAAAAAACCCACCACCACCACAAAACCTTCAAGGTCTTTATACGAGCCATTAATAAATCTTCATCTGGGAGACAAGAATTATCTTGGATATGTGTGAGCTTGTTCAATGTCCATGGTAATCAACATTTTGCAGAATGATTTCTGCATGCCTGCCCACCGTGCGTAGCGGAAGAAATAATGAAGGTCCTCATTAATGTCTGTTCACAGCCCATTCCTGCACTGTCACCTCAGTCAATATCTAAAGGTCAGCTTCTGCCTTCGATCTCACGCATGCATGACAGTAAAAATCTGAAGAAACAGACTTGTGTTAAAGAAAATATATTGTCAGCTTACAAATTGGAGATACGTGGAAGTAATTTTACCATTAAGAGTTGTTTTATTTAAATTCAACTCATGGAAATAATAGGGTTAGCTTTGTTTGGAAGGGTTTGAAGCCTGCTGTGCCCCTCTGACCTTGTGGTTGTGCTGTATTTTTTCACACCTGGCATTAGGACCAGGGCATCCTTCTCACAGCACAGAGTTTATGGTACATAACTGTATCTGTTTGACTATGAAGTGTGTTGTGATCAGGACACCTGTGTGACTGGAGAAGCAGTTGGACCAGAAGCAGAGGCTAAGAAAGAACCGATGCTTTGAAAGCATCACACAAACTTCTGATAGCTTCTCTATTGCAAACAATCTACAGTCATCACAAGCCCTTCTGCTATAATAACCTGAATCCATTGAACATTTTCTCCTAGCTACATTAAGCACCAATATATTCATTTCAGACCTTCTGACTCTGACCTTTTTTATGCTAACTTTGGTAAAATGCAACTCCATTCCCCTTGAGTTATTCCGGTATCACATCAAAGGAAATGGGAGGAGAAGCAAGCACTGGAATACTCACTCTGAATCCTCCATTTTAGTTCAAAATGTTTTTTTTTTCCATGTCCTGATGTATAGCTTTTCAAAGTATAAAAAGCAAGGTGTAGCTTGAATGAAAAATCACTTCAGAAAGATTACATCAGATGGTCTACTTAACAAAATCCAAAAATCCTGAATCCAGGAAAATGGAGGGAGGAAGGCAAGATGGAAAGATTTTAGTGTGATTCACATCTTTTATAGGAAAAATTGTTGACAGAATAGAGTTCTGCAGAGGGGTGAATGAGTGCATATGCAGATCATGACCCCTCTTTCTACCTCTTCTCTGTATCTGACCAGAGCATGTTCCCCAGGAGGTGTTGTGCCTATAAAAACTGAGTGGGATCAGAGGGATGCCTGCATCACGCTGTAACAACACAGAAGGCAAACTCTTTGAAAAGCCATTTTGGCTGTACATTGTCTTGTACATTGTCTGTCCAGTGCTGCTTGAAAATAAAATGTACTGCTGCTTTGTTCAGAGTAGGAAAACAAGGAAATACTCAAAGTCTGGGGAATGTCTTTTGGAAAGTCACCAAAACTCAGTGCAAAGAGATTTTGAGAGCCTGCTTACTAATAAGTGTTCTGTTTTGAAATGATAGCGGCTGGGATTCCTTCTGAGGAGAGAACATTTCCTCGCTTCCACCTGGAAGCCAAATCAGCAAAGCTGCGCAGCAGCATGGGCTCCTTGCTCAGAAGAAGCAGGGAGCGGTGCTTTTGTGTCGCGTCAGCTAAAATCGTTATGCAGTCCCATCTGTTATAGCTCATCACAGAGCTTGCTGGAAATTTTTTGTTTATTGTCATCTCCAAAGAATTGTTTAAGGAGGTACATTTAAAGGCACCACTGCCTAATCCAGGCATTATTATCTATACATTTCCAGCTCATCAGAGACCAGCTGATTTGGGTGGCATTCCTTTCTCAGGTTTGCTTACACAAAGACTGTGAGCCAGATAATAACACATTCATAGTTTTGAGAAAGATATTATTATTATTATTAGTGCTAAGAGAGTGTATATCTAAGCATTATAGAACTGTTTGTGTTTTGTCTTAGATTTATTTTTTAAGGGTATTCCCAGAGGCTCACATTTCAGCATGGCTCAGATTTAAGTACACAGCTTTCCTTGTTTATCAGAATCTCACAAACTGCATTTCCTTTATAGCCTTTTATGAAAGGCTATAGGGGACTCAAGTTCACAGTACGCCTGAAGATAAATCTGCAAAGGAACTTCAGCATTACAAAGCTCAGTGCTGAAATGCTTAACTCCTGGGTGTTCTGCTCTGTGGAAATCTTGGTGTATACCATCCAGTGTCTGATATCTACAGGGAAAATTCTAGCCAAAATAA
Organism: Jacana jacana; assembly: GCA_013400555.1. Taxonomy (NCBI): domain Eukaryota; kingdom Metazoa; phylum Chordata; class Aves; order Charadriiformes; family Jacanidae; genus Jacana; species Jacana jacana. The sequence continues at coordinate 35,324 of VZTM01030351.1, read as the reverse complement.
AAGCAACAACATGAGTGATAATTTGCCAGAATTGCTTAGTGCTGCTGTTTAAATTTTTTCTGGGGGTCAGTGTTCAAAGGAGGGGAAAAAAAAAACCACCATAAAAAAACTCCACAAAAATCAAACCTCCCTCCAAGCAAAATCTGTCTACAGCTAGTGGTTCATGAGGGAGTACATGGAAGGTGATAAGAGACCTCTGCATATTCTGATCAGATTTTCTGGATAGCTGAAAAGAGTATGTGTAAAATAGTGCTCTAAGTGCAGTGATTTACACACACCACTCAATAACTCTGCAGAAGCAGCCCTGATTTGTGTGTTTAATTAATCCCTGCAACAGGGACTTGAATTTGATTCTTTGTCTCAGTATTCATAGTACTTCTAGACCAACAGCGCAACGAGTCCCAACCTGTCTCTCTGCCAGTAATTAAAGAAATTAAGTGAAAGAGCGTCTAAATGAAAGATGCAGGGTGATTTTCTTAGAAAAAAAACCAAGAATATGGAGAGTTAGAAGTCTGTTCTGGTGTTTGTGGCCAAGTCTCTGCTTTGAAACCAGCAGGGAGAAAAAGGATAAAAACCTCTCTATCTGCCAGGTAAGTGCTCTGGCAATTGATAAAATGGACACAGATGTGATCCTAGAAGGTCAATCACCATAATCTTTGGCAGAAAGTTTAATCTGAGGAAATTTTAAAACCTAATTGACCTGGTTTCACGTGGGAGTGGAGCAGGATGACCCCAGAATGCGGATTAATAATTTCTATGATTATGGCATAGACATAGGCACCAGCAGTACTTGGGGAAGTTGCAAGTGGAAGATTACACTGGGGTGTAAATGTTGGAAGTAGATTTTTTTCTCTATGCCAGATATATATCTAAAGCTCTTGTTGAACTTAATCTTTTGAGACTAATCCTGGTTATCCTACAGGTGTATTCTACTGACTTAAAAAAGCTGCCCTTACTGGAGAATCCTCTGATAACCTTGGGCTCCAGTTTAAAGGCCGCTTTGTTCCTGAGGGCAGGTGAATTTATTTGGTGAGGAGTTAGACACAATTTCTACCACTAGCAGTACCCATCAGACCAAAGAAAGTACCTGTATTTCTGATGGTGCTGTGATGTTATCGATGTAGGGAAACTTAATTCAACCGTACTTTGGTTTGACTTGATGATCTTAAAAGTTTTTCCCAACCCAAATGATTCTATGCTTCTATGACTAACTCTAGTAACATGGGTCAAAAGGAGAAGTGGGAGGTGCCACCACAGTTTTCTATTCTTGCATATGTACCCTTAAATGACCACATTTTTCATACCTCAGTATTCAGGCTTAGACAGAACTTCTCAAGGATATATGTAAGATGTGCAAATCAAAGCCATATGCTGGAAAAAAACAACAACAACAAAAAAGAACAAATATGTTCTGCCATGCCTGTACTTAAACCTCAGAGAGAATAATTGTATCTAGAAGGATCTCCTCAACACTGAAAATAGCTGATTAAAGGATGGGCAGTTTATGTGGCACAAATGAAACAAATGTTCCTGCTGAGATGTAATTCTGGAATATTCAAGTAATACGGCCCAAATTAATCTCATCTAATGTTAGACATAGCGAGGCACTACTTAGGCTGGAAGTGCAGTTATCTGTGTCTCCCTCTATAGTCAGCAGTATGACTATAAGATCTGATGCTGCATGTGCATTTTGATTAAGTGGAATGAACCTGGACATCTGTGGAAATGCTTGTAGAGCATGATGTGAGGAGACAGAGATCCTCGGAAGAACTGGGAACAGATTGCCAGCTTTTGCAGAGTCAGGGTTGTCCCTGCTGAACAGGGGTTTGGATCACCACTCTGCAGAAGGAAGAAATAACTTCTGATATTCAGCATGGGGTGCGAAGGTAGGGTGGACCGCGTAAGAACATAGACTGAAGCACAGAAACCAGGGAACTTCTGAGAAGATCTGGGAGTGGCCATAGTTAGATCACAGGGGTTTTCCAAAGGCTGCAAAGGGACTATGTTGAATTTATTGCAGCTTAGGAAGACTCAAAAAAAATTGTTGCACACAAGGTTAGAGAAACAGACACAACTTTCAAGGGCATAGTAGGCAGGGAAGAGATTTATTTTCAAACTCTTTTTTTTTGTTTGTTTTTAATTTTTTTTTTATTTTAGTCTGTCCCACTTGTTTTCTCTCTTTTAAAAGCCACAAATCATGACCTAGCAATTCATAGCCCTTTTGGTATTTTTGGTGTATTCAGTAAAAGAGAATAGCAAATGCCTTCAAAGCTCTGGCTGGGTTGAATGTCCCGGCTCCCTATGGTAGAGAGCTGTGCAATGCTTTTTCCTGGTTAGAGAAATTGAAGCTTCAGAAGAAGACAGATGTTTATCTTGCTCATTTGCCTCTGGGCTCCTAAATTTCACTCCACTGAACAAAGAATAAGATTCTTGTTACCCAGTTGTTTTACAGCGGTGAATTCTCTTCTTGTGCTCTTTTGCAGCAAAGCTAAGGGACAGTTTGAGGAAACACCTTCCTTACCTTCTCCCCCCTCCCTGCGTACCCCTAGACTCAGTTTCCAGCAGGCAGAGGCACAGGGTCTCTCATACACCTTGTCTCTGTGTCTTTCTGAGTTGAAGTGCTTATACATTGCCTCTGAGCCCCTGCAGTAACTCACTGCAGCCTTTGGGCTGCTGTTAGTTGTGTCACAAGCTATACCAGTGAGCAACAAGATCCTTGGAGGCAAAGTACCTGCTCAGATTGGCAGGAAGTCAGTGTGGTGGGGATGGGGAACAGCCCATTTTTATCCCTTTAACAAATGGCCTTGGTCATGAGAGAGAATCCATTGATAATTCAGAAAGGCTTTAACATCATAAATTCTGCATAAGCAGAATTCATAGCCTTCTCCAGCACAGAAGCTGTTGCTCATTTTAAAATCCTTCAGGAACAAGTTTGCGGAGACTGTTTCATATCTGGTTTTAATTAATGGCTAGACCTTAAGAGAGCAATATAAAAGTTGCAAATGGGCTTGCTTAACTCTTTCTTCATGTTTCCTTTCATTGTCTGTTTTGTGACTAACTTTTGAGAATTATTTTTAACACCATTTTTGTGGCTAATGCAACAAATATGTTCATTTTGCAACACATCCATAAACTTTTCATGTTTTTATAAACGTCTCTTGAACAGAGGTTAATTTGTTTTTTCATAGACACAGCCTGTGCAGAGGGAAAGTTTTTTTTTTCCTTTCCTTGGGTCTGCTATGAAATGTAGCTTGTTCAAGTAGAATTTTCTGCCAAGTAAATTGCAGTCATACACTTGCAAATTACTGTAGCCCCTGAATTGCAAATTAAGGCTGAGTTCAAGAGCTCTTTGAAAATACCTTTCTGAAATTTAAGGCATGGATTCCCTTCATTTAATTTTAGGTCCACCGGGGCCTAGTCTGTACTTGTCTTCTCTCCCTCTCCAGTCAGTGGGAGAAGCGGGTACTGGGAGATGTGCAGTGAGGTTTGTGTGGGCTGGTTGGCCTCTTGAGGCACAGGTTTCGCTGAGCGTGGGAGGCTGCTGGGGCTCCCAGGGCTGTGCACAGCTCTGACACCTCAGCTGGCTGTGCCTGCAGAGAAGTAAAGAGGTGGCAGGCGGGACAGAGGAGAAAAAGCTGCTTTTATTTTATTTATTTTATTTTTTCATTGGTTGTACGAACTGGCTAAATGAAGGTGATAATCCTGCTCCACAGCTTCCTTGGCTATCCTCCCATTAGCTGGTACTGAACTCCAGAATTGTTTCCACTGTAATGCACTCAAATGTTTACAGAATAAGTACTTACTGACTGGAAATATCAGGAGTCCAAACAGAGCTTCTAGATGAAAAAAAAAAATCTGTGATATGGTAAAAAACCACAGGCTCCTCAAGTCAATTTATTTTTGCCTATCTTGGGAGAAGAAAAAGCTTCAGTAGCTCTTATATTTAATGAGTGACCTTTTGTGCTGGGACAGAGATCAAAGAGAACAAAAATCAAAGGGGATCACAGCCAGAGTTGGACATAATGTGCCCCCTTTTTCCACCAGAACGTTAAAAGAAAAAAACAAATAAACAAATGTCATCCAGTTCTCGGATGACAGTTTTAGCAAGTTATGAGAAGCTTTATCATTCTCCCCCAAGTCCTAGATAGGTGGTAAAGGGGATCAGAAGGCGACTACCATGGGAGTATCACTCACTGCACAGCTCCACCATCTTATTGTTACTACTTGGGTTTGGTTCAACTTGTGCTTCATAGAGCTGTAGGATACACATTACTGAAGAAGAACAGTTGGTCAAAGTAGAAATGGCAGTGTGGGAGGCAGAAGAGGAGATTAGATCAAGTAACATCTGCATAGCTATAACAGCACACACTATGGCTTTGTGAGGCTGAGCCAAAAGAATAAAAAGAGGACTCAAACCATGGATATCATAAGGGAAAAAAAGCCTCCAACCCCACAGCATTATGCTGACCCAAAAAGACTATCACTGAGCAGCATGTGAAATATAGGATTTAAACCATGACAGAATTCCAGAGGGCACCTTCAGCAGCATGCTGGAGCAGGCTGGCTTAGCACTGAGGAAAGCACATCCTCTCACTCAATCTGTGACAAAGCTTTCCAGCAGAAAATGAGCTCCTCTTTCTTTCACTGCAGTGGCTGATAATGCCTCACCGCTTAGCTGGACCAAGGGGTGGTTGTTTTTTTTTGCAGGCTAGCTTCTTAGCTCAAAAAAGGAATAGACAGGTAGTTTAGCCATCCTGAGGATGTACATCATCATCACATCAAACTGGACCACAACAGCTGCGTTTCTGAGTCTTCAATGTTGCTAACCTAAGTGACAGGAATCTAATGCTATTCTAATCTTGTAGAGGGGAACTTAAGCCAACAGAATCTATGGGCTATATTCAAAAAGAGATATAAGCACTATTGCAGGGATGTTTGCAGACTTGACAGCTAGGAGCCCTGGGGCCAGAATCCATACTACTGAGGTAGATGCTGAAGCTAAAGCAGGCAACAGGCACTGCAGGACAGAAGTCTGTGGCCAGACACCCCCCTGCCTGCCGGGCTTGGACACCGGCCGGCAGCCTGGCAGCAGGTGCCAATGAGAAAGCGGGATTCACAGCTTGAACTTCCACAGATACCTGTAAGGTGGTGACAGCCACCTAGGGGTTGTGAAGCCTGCTGCTGAAATCGGTTACCAGAATGTGAGACCTCCATTTTAGGCCTGTCTGAGACAGACAATTCGCAAGATTGAAACGCAAAGTGCTGATTTCAGAGAGGAGTGCACTAACAACCAGGATAAGGATGGGCTGTTCTCTCTCCATCTGTTGAAAGTAGGTCACCAGCAACCCAAATGCAAACTAATGTAAGCAACGAGAGCGGGATTCTCTCTTACAGTGAGACGGGCAGAACAAGCGAAGGAGAGAAAAGGGAAAGGAGAGATCCTAGCATTCAGGGAACGTCCATCTATTCCGTGTGCTGAGGCGTGTATGTGTCCGGCAGTGCCTTTCAAGATACACATCAAGAGACTGCTCTGCAGTAGATAGAAGTTCCCCTGGTTAAAGACACAAGTTCTGTTTTATTAGCCAATAATTCAACTTAAGTTCTCATCATAAAAATATTTATTAGTACTTAGATCTTTTAACTGTACTGATTATAAGTAATATAAAATAATATTATATATACTGATTATCATATATACTGAATATCATAAGATATTAAGCAGTACTCTGACACCCACAAAGTACTGGGGACTTTGAAATTTACCCTTGAACTCTTTTTTTTACCTGTATGTAATTGAAATAAGTTTTCACTGCTTAAAAGAAAGAAAACAGGAAAGTCCTAAAGAAATTAAAATTATCTCTGTGTGTAATATTTTTTTTGGTGAGTTGCCTAGGAAATTGTTTATCCACATGTAGGAGAGATATAATTTTTAGTTTGAGACACAGAACATTTATCACAGCTTTTAAAATATTTTTCTGCAAGAAGGCAAGAAAGAGGCTCTTTAATCTTATCAATCAAAATGTAAGTCAATGAATACCCAAAAGGCAGTTGACGTGTGGATTAGGCTGTATGCAAAAGGGGCAGTTCTGTTTTATATACGTGACTTGAAATGATGAGACCTCGCAATATAAAGAAATACTGAATGCTCTGGGAAGCTCATTTTCAAGATATTATTTTAGAAATAACAGGAAATGGCAATCTTTGCAGGAGAGCCATTCACTTTTCATTTAGGACTAGAATGTGCCAGGTACTTAAGCAAGTTACAGAAATAGCAAATCTGGGATGAATATCCTTTCAGAATTTATATAAGACAGAGAGACATTGTGCATCCTGCAACTGAGAGCACAGTATTACATCATCTCAGCCTCATGGCTTCTGGCGCCCTGAACAATGCAGGAAAGGACATGGACCTGCGATAATACAGTCCCATGTGAGTCTTTTCTGTTTCTAAAGCTCTAGGAGAAATAGTGATTTAGACATATATAGTTCATGGCAGGCAAGAAAAAAAATATCAAAAGGTTATGATTCTGTTTTGCACATGAGCTCTTCAGCAGAGCTGTTCAGCACTTCAAGAGAGCAGCGGAATATAAGGAACTACCAATAACATGACTCCATTGCTCCATCTGTCCTGTTCCCAACAGTGGCAGTGGAGATGCTGTTTGGGAAAAGACCATGAGCATCCACACTGTCTACAGGCGATTGCCCTTGCTGTCTCCCAAAATTACACTAGGGTTGTTACAGGTTCCGTCCCTGCATATACCTTATGCACCAGTTATACATGAATTTATCAAACAGCTTTTTGAACATGCTTAAATTATCAGTCTACATAACCCATCTTAACAGAAGTTTTCATTGCTCTCTGTGTAAAAAAAGAACTCTCTTCTGTCTGTTTTAAGCTTATGGAAAATCAGTTTCAGGGCTCCCACTTTGCAATATTACTGGACTCGGTGAATGCTAGTTCCACGGTCACTTAATCTACAACTTTCTAAATCTGAAGTTTCCCTGCTTAGTATAGGAGACAGGGCTCAATGACTTCCTGAAGTCAGAAGATGACCTCCTGACCTTTTCTATATAGTCAATCTTCCATCTTAATTTATTCTACTATTCATGGGTTTTCTAAATCCTGATCTTACCACTCTCCAGTCTTCTCTTTGGCAAACTGAAGTTTCACCATTCCTTGTCTCTTCTTATAAGGCAGCTGCTCAATCATTTTACACTCCCTTCTCTGTAGTTTCTTTAACTCTGCTCTGCCTTTCTTGAGATGTGGAAACCAGAACTGCACACCATAAGCAAGACATGCATGTCCCAAAGTTTTATATAATATCTGTTTTCATCTCAATATCCTTCCTTGTGTTACTCACTGTTCTGTTGTCTTACCTCAGCAATTCCTGCACACAGGTCCAATTGTTTCTGAGACCTATCACTGATGACTCTAAGTTCTCTTTTCCTGAACTGTAAATGTTACATATCCTACAGCTACATGACATGTCTTTCTGTGGTTCATGCCTATATGACACAATCCAGTTTTTACATCTTAGCTCTGAATGGGGTCTTTGATAAACTTCACATTTCCTCCTTCACATCTGTAATATAGCACAGAAACAGGAATATGGTGTAAATCTGGTGATTTAATGTGGGTTTTTTTTCAGCAGAAAAGGCAATAGACATGGCTAAAGACAATACCGGCCCCAGGGCTTCAAAACGATTGAGCAATGTGAAGCGACAGCTTTGCTGTGTTCCAGCAATTGTAATGCCATTGGACTGTAGCACACATCTATTTATCTGATCAAATGTTATGCAATCTCTGTGATGTGTTTATTATTACGGTGACTTTGCTTCTCTCTATACAGGGTTGCTCTGATTTTTGATCCAAGAGCAGGATTAATTGTCTTTGCTACCCATGTAGAGTGCAATAACAACCTCCAAATTACTGCTTTTATCTTTTGAACACACAGTAGACTTTTAGATAATGTGTTAGTATGTTTGCTAATTAGTTCATGAATCCAATTTAATTAAAAATACCTTCTTAAAAGAATGTCATGTACGGAACTCCTTTTTATCTTGAATGATCGTGATAATTGGTGAACATGAATTCTTCAAACATTCCTGAGTTTAAGTAATTAATTTCAATTAAGATGCTTACGACTGTCCTATACAATTGTTATTGGTGATTAATAGATGAAACCAAGTCAGCAACTCACATTTTCCAGGGTATGACCTGACACTAGATATCATCTTTTCATTGTTCTGATATCAGGGATGACACAAATGTTCATTATCCTTTCTCATTTCCTCATTTGTATTCTGCAGCTCTATTTTGGAAACGAATCCTTAATGAAAGTTACTTCCTGAGTCAAAAATTCATAGCAATATATTTCAGAAAAGTTGCATCACCTCTTTACCAACAGGATTTCCCTTCCTGAACTAAACCACCTTTAGTCTATTTTCATCTTTCAGAGAACTAAAAGAACAATGAAACATCAGTGAGTTTGGTAGAGCTATCTAATGTAATTATGCAAGTGCATTAAGGCATTCACAGCTTCTCCAGAGAGGGATGTACTGGTGAAGGACTGGACCTCACACGCTTTTGCCCGCAGAGTCAGAAGGATGCTGCTTGGTGAGTGCTGATGCAGGTTCCAGGAGCAGATGGCTTTTCTAAGCCTGAGCATCACCTGCTGCCAGCTATTGCTTGCTGCTCAGGGTGGTCCTCATACAACATGTGCCATTATCTTTTTAAAATAGTACCCTTCAAAGAACATGGTAAACACACATCCTATAGCATAACATATAGTTAACAAGTTGAAGAAATAATTTCTTACAACTATCTGTAGAGAGATTACAGACAGACAACAGCACTAATATTTTAATTTCTGAGGAGTTACTTTTGTCCATAGTTCTGCCAATTTCACTGTTGTTATTTCTGTGGCCTGATTCTGATATCCTAGCTCTGCAATCTTCCTTGCTGAGTTCAGTGGAGCTGCTTTGAGAACTCCAGCCAGAAAACCACAGGACCTTGGATCAAGCAAACAACAAAACAGTGTTTAGGTATTAAATTGTATTAAATGGACGCATACCGACACAGGTGAATGAGAAGATCAATGGCAACTTTTGCTAAGCATGAGTCTAGTAATTTATTAAATTGAAAGCTGTATCATCATTGAAGTTTCCCAGGAGTTTACAACTGAGATTTGACTGCATGGCTAAGAGAGAAAAAGATTGTTCTAACTGGCCATGCAGCTTCTCCAGGCTCTTTTGTCAAATCAGTTATGTTGTCTGTCAATAACTGGTTACCCTCTGAGAACAGGATATATTAGTAGATGTTTAGAAGTCCAGACTAGACAATGTAATCATAATCAACACTGTACCCCCAATGACATGTGATTATGAAGTTACATAAGGCTTATCAGTTATCAGGCTGCAAGGACTGGCCAATTTTCTTTCTGATGTGGGAAAACAAAAAGGAATCGAGTTAACAGTATACAGTAGTAATAAAAACATGAAATTGAGAAAATAAAAATGGAAATCTTGAAATAGAAAAACTAACTCAGGGAGACTCCATGCTACTCCATGTAGTAGCATCAGATTAGAAGGATGACATTTTTGATTTGTACATCAATGATGCGGTCTAAATGGCAATGATATGGTCTAAAAATGTTTGGTCTTCATACACAATTCTTTACTGTTGTACTGCTCAGAGTGCTGCTCTTGTCTCCTGAAAGACTACTCAGGCCACAATTACTCACCTAGGGAACTAATTCTCTAACCAGAAATTACTTACCTAGAGTATTATGAATTTTAGGCTTTGAAAAGATAAAACCTGCAGCATAAGCCTTTGGACAGAGAGTTGTATTGCCTGGTATGCCCATGTTGCCCATGCCCTAATACATGGCAGGTTTTGTACCCTCTTCTTACCACAATTTGTACAATTTAACACTTTGATTCTTTGTGATAGGAGATAATAGAGGGTTTGTCATTGATGTAGAATATTATCCCTCATCCTGAATTTAAATAATGAAGGCAAAATCTGAAGTGCTGTTTTGTTTGGCTTTATTTTTGCTTAAGTCTGGTCAAAACATTCACACTTGCAGCTGCTGTACTAAATGACATATGTCCTCACAGCAGATAATCTCACAGGTCAACTCAAGAGATATTTATATCACAGAAATGATGCAGAAGGATACAAATATATTGCTCAGAAATCAGAAGTGGTAAAACAAGCAACAGTATTCTGGAAGGTCCTCTCTCATTGGACTGCTTTTTCACAACTTCCAATGCCATCATGATCATTAAGTTTACTATTTTTATCTTTCTAAAGCTCTTCATTCCCATTTTGAGTATGAGAACTTGCTTTATGCTGTATGAAGTGAGAGTTTGCAAGAATAGACACTTAATTACCTTAGCCCTGTTGTGTTTTCAGGAATTTGCCCTTTAGTAAGTTAGTTTGAAGGCAGAATATGTCTTTGCCCCTTTGTGCTACTTCTCAACAAATTTAAGAAGCCTTGTTCAGACAAGCTTTAAACGTTGGCTTAAACACAATTGCCTACACCGTGCTGTGGGTTTGTGCTATGGCATTACCTGAAGTCCTGGACATCTTCTTGTCCAGCTGGATCCTTCCTGGATGAACTTTCTCTGGCTAACAAAGTGAGCTTTCTTCCCAGGGTGTCAGGAGGAGAAAGAAAAGGATATTACAGGAGCTGATAGTCAGGACGTACCCCAGCACAGACATGAATGGTAATATTTCAGAGTTTAGGCATACCAATTTTGGAGCTATTTGCACCCTGACACACAATTCTTTGAACTGCTGTATGCTGTGTATTTAACTTCTTTCTGGGAGTTGTTAACTATTGTATGCTGTTTATTTAACTTATTTCTGAGACATTATTACCTAGGAACATGGCAGTCAGGAGTTCCAATAATCATTATTTCACAGGAGGGAATCAAAAGGAGTGGAAGAGTATTCATGCTAAGTGATGTTGCTCTCATCCACTGTGAGGTCAGAGCTTGAGTCTCAGAGTATTTAATTTCAGACCCCCAGAGGCTTTTCCCTGCTCTGCCCACTTGCATCTTGGAGGCAACTTAGGAGATACTGCCTACGTTTGTTTTCATAACTAGCATGGAGTTGTATTGGACCAGATCAAGCCGTGGGACTTGTCAGGGTAACCTGCACTCATATTCTTCATAGCCCTTTTAAGGAACAGCATAATGTTATTGTGAAAGTAATGATATTTATGGGAAATTATTGATGAATGAGTAGAGTTAATGAACTTTCTGTTCTGAGAAGAAATTCAGCTGGAGTTGACCTGGACAAGATACTTTAGCCTGGAATTTAATTAACGTGGTTTTGAAAGACTAAGCAGTTCCTATTGAGCCATTCAGGTCCCTTGGGCAAATATGTAATAAAGCATTTTTCTAATGTAGTTCATTATTTAGCTGAGAAATCAAAATGAAGGAAACAAATTAGTAAAAAGTTACATCCTTTTAAAAAGTCTTTTCTCTTTTATTACAGAAAAAAACACCCTAATTAAAATTCATATTATCTATTTAGAGTTCATAAAAGTGCATAATTTAGATATGCTAATAAGTAGGCTGTTTTTAAATTACAATGTATTTAAAATGTATATTATGCAATTAGTATTTTTTAATGTGCACTGTTTACCCCAAAGATTTAACCATCTCCAAAATATTTAAGGTAATTACAGTGCCACACACATCTTCTGTGAAAAACTCTCGTGAGTCACCTCCTCACCACCTTTAATGAGCATTGCATGGATGGGGTGAGAGTAAACCAAGTTCTTTGGTCTTGTACGTGGAGGAATGAAATGCATACTACTAATGATGATGAATATATGCCCATGCTTTGCTTAATCTATATAAGTGCTATATTGTGCTTCAGCCCGATAGTATTTAAGCCCTTCCTACTGCTGTTTTAAAAGGACTTGATTAACACCTGATATTCTTTGTTATGCTCTCCTCCAGGGAGCCATGGCCAGTGGCAGCTGGTGAAAGCAAAGACTTGAGGGGTTAAACTTGACAAATTTGAGCTTTTATACATGGTATAAGTTAAGGAGAAATTGTGCTAAGGACCAGCACTGAGCACAGGTGCAGGGTGAATAAATGGGCTTTCGTAGCCTGCAGCTTGTGAGCTGTAGCAGGCAGCAAGGCAGGGAAATGAAGAAGCCAGAGGAAAGTGGAAAAAGGGAAAAGAGGAGGGCTGACATGCAGCTTAAGGCGCTCTGCCTAATTGGCTTTAGATTTACAGGAAAGTGAACGCTACCAGAGCTGTGCAACATAAACATACCTGGGAAAAAAAAAGCATTTAATGAAACAAACAGTCTTCCAAATGCTGCAGAGGAACAGATTGAAAAGATTCTCTCTGAGGGAAACTACATACATTTCTTTATGTGTAGGACTGAGCATATTTATTTGTATAGTACTCCTGTATTTGTCTTTCTGTTTTCTACAAAATCAGTGCAATTAGCAGCATCTGGATGATTCCAGGCAGGAATCACACATCCTAGTATGAAAAGAGAGCGAGCTGTTGGTATAAACCCCCCAATGTGGGGGTTCAATGCTTGTGCAATAACCTTCTTCTGAACCACTGGCAGATTTTTCTGTCTGCTTCTCTGCAGATCCCTGTGGATTTCATTGGCAGCTACAGCTACAGCTGCAGCACCCAACAGCACTCTGACACTCCTGCAGCAGCAGCCACACTGCAGCTTCAGGGTGTGGGAAAGCAGCACCCGCATCGGTAGCATCGGCATCTGCCTTGGATATCCTTAAAACCACTGGGGCTGCGGAAGCAGAGGTTTTCTGCACTTCCCTGGGATCACACAGAATGGATACTTCTGTCACTGTACTGGCAGGAAGGTTTTTTTGGTGATTGCACAGATTAGAGGTGCTGTCATTCAGAGAATCATAGAATGGTTTGGGTTGGAAGGGAACTTAAAGGTCATCTACTTCCCACCACTCATGCCACGAGCAGGTTGCTCAAAGCCCCTTCCAAACGGGCCTTGAATGCTTCCTGGGATGGGGCATCCCCAGCTTCTCTGGGCAATCTGTTCTAGTGTCTCACATCTGATTATTTTTCCTTTGTATAGACCTGCTAAGAAGTAGGGCACTTTTGTTGCTATTAATTACACTTACTTTTTCACATTAGATAGATAGCAATCGTTTGTCTTTGAAGCAAAGATGAATATTCACATGGATGGCTAATTTACAAATATGGGGAGCTGTGATCTGAACCAGAACATTCAAGATAGGATATAAAGTATATGAAATACTCCCTGAAGATATTTTTTATGAGGAATTTGAAAATAATTAAAGTTTCTAAAAGATCAATGTTCTCTAAAAATGAGTTTTGCATTCATGGCTAGTATCCACAGATATAATTACTATGAATTTTATTCCTTGGATCAACTCTTGATCTGCTGTGCTGAAAAACAAAAAGGGAAGCAATTATCATTCTTTCTGGGAACTTTCATAAGAAAATTATATTTATCATATATTATCAACATTATATAGTACAAAACACAGCCACAGTTCGGAGCAGCTATTCAAAAAGGTTCAGATAAGTGGAACTTTATGATTAAAAAAATGTTATAGAAAGATCAACTAGAATAGAAAGCGTTTGTGACATTATATGGGCATAAAAATGTATTTGTAATCCTGTGGCAAAGCTAGACTGTTAAGCAGTGGCATATTACCATTCATAAAGACACATCGATCTGACGTTATTAAATGTAATTCTCTTTGTGCTACAATTTTCTGTTTAAAATAGAAGGAGAAATTATTGTTCTTTTCTTATTCAACTAGTCATCTCAGATCTGAAGACTTGTGTCAATTTTTCTTACTTCATTTTTGTCCCCAGCCAGTAACAGTAACAGGAGGGGTTGTGGCCCCTCATATTCACATTTGAGCATGTCTATGGAGAACAGAGTGAAAAGGAGGTGAAGGTAGCTGTAGTTGAGCTGCAACGCTGGGTGGATTCCTGTGCTTTACTGGAGAGGTCCAATGTGTGTGATGGGATATTTTTAAAGAAACTTTTTTGGATCTAGAATTAAGTGTAACAATACTTGGAGTATACCAGACACTTCCCTGCACCGGATTGGAAATTAAAATATTCTTGCTGAATGTGTAAAATCCATATATGGAAAATAGATTTATCTAGGTGCATTGCATGGGGATACACAGCTGTTCGAGCAGAATAATATTTAAGCTGGCAAATGGTAAATGAAACAGGGGTAAGTGTTCCTGAAAACCTTTCTCTCTCCTGCACTTCACAGGCACTAAAGAACTAGCCCAGGCAGTATGGAATCTCGGGTTTAGGACTTCCCTGCAAAGGACTCAAAGTTCCCTATTTTAATTTAGAAAAACAAAACCAGTGCCCTATACAGGGACACAGGCAAAGCTATAGAGCTGTAGACCAAGCTGAAATATGAATGTTCTCCACCTGTCCTGTGAATCTGGGCTCCTCTGTGGGGAGGATGTGCAAAGGACAAAGTGGACGTTTATCTGACTTCCTAGCCAATTGGAAGAAATAGTGCAAAGGTTTAGCTATGGGAATAAAATGGTATTTGCCCATGTAATTTAGATGGAAGCTGGAGTGTCTGGAGATAAATGATCAGAGAGAACTAAGTCTGTGTAAACCCCTAAATCAGAATAAATTAAGAATGTTTTAAACAACTAATTCACAAACAAAATCAAAAGTAACAAAATACCAGAAAACAATTTCCTTAGTATAAAAATATACCCATTCAACAAGGGCTAAATCTTTGAGCAGACTGGCAAAACTTTCTTCACAACAGATCTGCTTGAAAAATGAAATCTTTACTAGAGATGGAATGGGAGAAGCTCGCAGAACAAGTATACAACTTTTGCTGAGCTTTGAATCAGGGATTGTAAGTAGAGAAAAATAGAGTGGAATTTGCATTTCAAGAACCTTTTTCACAGATGTTTTTAGCTCTAGGCAGCTCAACAGCTGCTTCAGTTCTTCCCTACTTTCAGTTTACATAGCCATTTGGGGCTCGTAGATCTCTCTTATGTTTAAGCCAAGAGAAATTAAGCAAAAAGTTGCAAAATTATGAAAAAAAAGATTACACCTAAGTGTTTAATTAAACTCAACCCTCTATACACAGTAACAAAATTTTTCAGAATTATTAAACTATATTGTATTGGTGCCTTCCCCCTTTCCAGCTCATGGGTATTGGGTTTTGTAGTTTTTTAATATTTAAAGAGCCATAAATATATAATTGGCAGTTTTGCACGTGTTGCAAGTTCTGTGGTATTTCCTAGTGCCAGTAGTACCAAAGCTATAGGAAAAGGGGCCAGTTGTTTCATGGTCATGACTAAATCACTTCTACGTTTTACTCACAAATGGTGTAAATGGATAACCATCTGGGAGTGAGCTGGACAAATGTTTGTGTAGTGGTTGCTATCACTTAAAATAGATGTCACTTAGAGCATTTTATTGACTTCTTAAATAGATATTTGTTGATAGAGACATTCAAATTTTAAATGTAAGTTGTTCATTAATAATAAATAATAATAAACCCCATCCCTATTTCTAGCATAGTATCTTCAGATCTCAAGGTACTGTGCACAGGATGGTAATGCTTTGGACTGTCTTCCTCTCATAGACATAGCATGGAAGTGGAAAAGTGAGTCACGAGGCGAGAAATGCCAGCAGAGTGGCAGACCAGGGCTTTTTCTGGGTTAGTTTCTATCACCCAGGTGAGGAGTATGCTGTCTCCCACAGAAGCTGATACCTCTGGGTGAATGACAGTTTTCTTTCGCCAGGCAGAATATCTCCTAAAGGTACTTGTGCCGATTGCCTCTTGTCCTGGCACCATGCAGCCATGTGAAGACCCTACCTGTCTCTTCTTTTTAAATTTATTTTATTTTGGTAGACTATGATTAGATCACCCTGAGCCTTGTCTTCTCCAGGGTGAACAACTCTATTTCTTTAGTCAGTATTCACATACCAAGTTCTGCAACACCCTGATCATTTTGGTAGTTTTCCCCTGAACCCTCTCCAGTTTCTCTGTGTCTCTTCAGAACTGGGGGTGACCAAAGTTGTGGCCCGAAGGGTGCTGATAAACACAACCCTTGATCTGTCGGCTGGACTCTTGATAATGCAACTCAGGACATAATTTGCTCCAGTGCTACTGTCAGGGCATGCAGCTGGTTTGTGTTGAGTTTGTTGTCACCCAGGACCCCACAGGCCTTTTGAGCAGAGCTGCTCCCAAGGCAGTCAGATCCCAGCCTGATAATCCCATTTGGGGATTATTCTGTCCAAAATACAGAACTTTTTATCTTTTTTAAACCTCATGCAATTCTTTTGGCCTAGTCTTCCTATCAGACGTATATTACACACAGAATATAACATATATGTAAGAGACTGGGTATCCCAATTCCAGGTTTCACAATACTATGGACATTTCTTGTTTGGTTGTCCCTGCGCCATACTCCAGTGTGCATTGTAGGTGGTTCCAGTCTGGCTGTCTGTATCTATTACTAGTGCATTGTCACAAAGCTACGCTAGACCTAGCTTCAAGTTAGCTTGCTCAGATACCATTCAGTGGAAGCCGTCTGTTTGACAGGTAAACACTGAGCTACGCTACCACTGATACCTGAGCCAACTCCAGCACCATGAAAATGTTTTGCAGTCACAGAAGCAAATGTGGTTGTTGTGTTCCCATGCCTGGTGGAAAGCACTGAAATCCTCAAGAGAGTCTGTCCTAAAACATACCAGTATCAATTTGACCTCCACGTGATGTTCTCTTGAGGCCAGTGGCTTATTGCCGGTTCCGTAAGGCAAACTCACCCACAGCAAGACTATTTCCCTTGTGCAAGAATTCAAATACATTTCCCACTTGGTGTTCCCACAGTAACAGTAAAATGGAAGATATCGTGCTACTTGGCAAGCACTCAGAAGTAGATGACCTTCATAGATGAGGGGGAAAGGAGTGAGGAAAGGAGGAAGCTCGCCTCAATCAAGTTGTCTAGAGGGATACAAAACTCTCCTATTCAACAGCTTCTAGAGCACTGGCATGTGTGCTGGGACTCTGCTGGACACCCATGATCTGTGCACACTGAAGTGCAGGAGTAAGGAGATCTGAACACTGGGAAAGAAAAATTCCATAGCAGCTTCTCCTTGATTTCTAAATGAAGTTTATTTCTCTTGTGCTTTCTCTGGCATATTAAATTAGTGCCAGTTGCAATGGAAAGACTAAAAGATCCTTGCTGGCTCTCTGTCAAGGTAGAGGATTTGCTGCCAAAAGAAGAAAATAAAATAAAATGATACCTGCTTAATTCTCAGTTCCAAAACTTGCTGATTTTTACTGAAACAGGGGGAAATCCTTCCAGGTTTTACACAAACTGTGCATATCATTAAAGCTGTATTCTGTATAAAATAGGTCAACCAAGGCCTTCTCCTATATCTTGTACTGTTATCTTCTTGCTAGAACGGTAATCACAGGTGTCTTTTTTTTTTCTACCTTTCTTTCCAAATTTGTTGTTCACACATTTCTGTTGTGCTTCACACCGGCATACGGCTTGGCAGCCACTCAGCCGTTGCTAGAGTTGTGTTGTTGTTCAGTTGATTTGTTTTTTGGCTATCCTAGTCTACCTCCCAAAATGCCTTTTAAATTGACTTAGCTTTATTATTCAAAATTAATTTGAACATAATAGGCACAACCTTTAGAACCTTTTGGCAAAGCTCTTTCATGTCTCAAAGTAAGGCATCATAATTAGATTTATTTGGCATAGCTCCATTTTCTGCCTTTTAAAATTAATTTTTGCTCTGCTTACAATTTTTAGGTAAAAAATATAAAGGGATGATAGTATGTAGAAATAACTGCTATCTATATGTGTATATATTTCTGTAAGTATATAATTAATAAAAATTACCTTTTTTAACAAAGTAAAAATTGTGTATTATCCCTCAGCTGAAGAAAAAGTTGTCATTTTTTGGGGGGCTGTATATAATACTGTGATTAAGAGTATTGGATTCAAGAAACCTAAATTCAGTTCCTAACTCTATCATGAGGTTTCTGCACAATCTTTTAATGTTACTCCCTGACTCAGTTTTCCAGCTGTAAAATGAAGAGTGTATTATCTCCTTTGTTTGTCTAACTTGATAATTTTCTAGACATCTAGGGTGGAATAATCAGTTGATGTACACAAAAAGTGTATATTACAATGGTTTATGTCTTTGCTTGAATCTGACAAAATGTCTGCACAGGCACTGAAATGAGGAGCAAGGGAGCAGAACAGTGTTTGCAGGTGTGTCCACCGGAAGCTTATTTATCATATTTGGCTTTTTGAAAGTAGAAAATGATATTGATTTGCCTTCTGACTGTTTCTTTCTGGCAGCTTTTCGAAAAATAATGTGTGTTTTATGTAAGTATTATATGATTTATAATGAAATGGAAATGGTATTTTGAAACTGATGAAATGCAACTTATTCCTTTATTTTGAAGGGAATTTTATCATTAGTTGACAGAACAGTGTAGTACATTATTTATCACCAATCTCCATTGATGCAGCCTGGCTAAACTACATAAAACTTTATTCAAAGGGAAATGGGAAATCTACGGTCTTTGTACTTTAAAATCGGTGGCTTTTGGAGTCTTTGCAGTACATAAGGATGTAAGCCCAAGGAACAAAATTTCCTTTGTTTGTCCAGCCCAAACGGCTACTTTAAACACCTGTGCAGAACATTTAAACTCTAATGCAGTCTTTAAAACCCATTTATAGTGGCATCCTGTTATTGGCAGTGTCAAAAAACTACATGAAGCTTGATCTGAAACCTCAGACCAGGTTCTATATAATAAGCCTTTTCAGGCCCCAGGTAGCGATCAGCCAACCAAACAGATAGAAATAAGAGAGATTTCTGGGTCTGTGTCATACAGGAAGTACGAGAGTTAAAGGGCTGAAGTTTTAGGTTTGGGAAGCTGTTTTTTACATCCCTATGCTTGGATTCGAATTTTATTTCACAAGCTACTGCAATAGCTTGAGTGCCTTTCTTCCTATTTTCTTAAGAGCAGTCTGATTTAACTCCTGGAACTAACTCCTGGAGAAGATCAGTGGTTGAAGCACTCCACCTTATCATTGCATTCCTGTCTGACAGGAATTAAATCTTAGCACACACTAGAGAACTGACCCAGCTTTCTTTGGCAGCAGATCTTCAGCACAGCTTTAAAAGTACATTCATTTTTGTATTTCTCACACTCTTCAAGGAAGACTATGAATGAAACCCACTGGGTTACTCTTCTCTCCCGTAGCATCTAATGAAATCCTTCAACATTAATGATAATACAGAGAAATGCAAAGGTTACCTCCAATGATAGATTCCAACTGGCTCACCTTCCTGACTTTCATATAAGCAAGGAGTCTGATACCCATCCTTGTCTGACTTGAAAGCCCAAGGATTTAAAGCAGTCCCTTGCTCTAAGATGTACTTACTGTTCTACCACCAGCAGAGAGAAACGTCAAACCCTTACACTTGGGTTGTCTTCATCTCCTGCTGTGTAAAATATTTCCTAAGTTGGCACCTTGAACCTTCTTCTCAATTCTTACAAAGTTTTTTAGAAGAACTTGCAACTCCAACATATTCAAGAGTAAGCATCTCACCTGATGTCCAACTATATTATCTGAAGTATGGCTCACACCATCATCTGGATGGCAGCCATATCTTAGGTACGAAAATAAAGTCCCAGTACAGTACATCCACACTTTAACTGCTGTCTTCAGAATGCTCTGTCAAGCAGCTGTGCCTCACAATACATAAGAATTGTAAACTTACTACTTTATTCTACATTTCTCTTGCCAAAGAAGTAAGGCAGAATTCATCATCAGGAAGAGATCACTTTTGCTAAGAGGCATTTTAAAAATAGCTTTAAGTACATATAACGAAGGTGCAATAACAGGTATGTATGTACAAGACATTGTCAATCACTTCATGATACCCATGTGATATGTTCTTTTTGCTCTTTATTGTCATCTAGGGTATATCTTAAGGTATGTTTTATTTATATCTAAATCTTTTCCAAGGCCATGGGTTAGATACCACCTGAAGTAGTCTGGTCCCAGACCATCTGGCCAACTCGCCACATAACAAAATTAGGGACATCTGGGATTGAAACAAAAGTTAAGAGTAACTCCTCATGTCTGATTCCCTTTGGTGACACAACAGACATTAACGCAACAACTTTATAGTGCTAAAATAAAGACATGAATACGGGGCACACTTGAGCCAGGCATACAATGAGTGATGGCTGTGTTGTGATTCCTGATTTATTCATTAATGACATAAAGGTAATATACTGTATTTTCTCCTTCTACCATTTGCAGTATTTGTTGAAAAGTGGTTTGTGAGCTGGCAATTCATTTAAGGAGGAAGATAACCTCATGAGAAATTTATGAGGTTGCCATATTTTACATTAGTTCTAACGTATTACACAAAATCACCAAGCTCATGGGTGCTAAAATACTAGAAGTAGTAACACAGCAGCTCTTCTGCACCTCAATCCCACAATGCATTTCTGGAAAAGTTAAATTGTTCCTCATAAACATAACAAAATGGGACTGTTCACAGATGTCTGTGGCCAATGTGAGTGTTTAACAGATGCAACACCATACCCCAAGCAGATATGCCCCTACTTAACTTCCCATTCAGAGCTGGAAGAGCTGATTTTGTGAGTCAAGACACTGACAATGTGAGGTCGGAGAAGAGGAAGGGATGGGAAGGCAAGAAAGAAGATATGAAAAGTCCTAATAAATTGAAGCTATTTTTGAAGAAGATTAAAGGCAAAAGATACACTCTAGGAGTATTTATTTGATATCTAGGAAACTTAAGGAAGCAAAGTGATTTTTCTTTTTAATAGCCTGCCTTGTGATTTAATCTGTAAGATCTAACTTGGAGCTAATTTTATGCTGAACATGCAGAAATAGCATCACCTTGACTCCAGTAGTAGGTCTGCCATAATGACTTTAGATGAAAGATAGAAATCCTTTTAGCTTTCATAGCTTTCTGATGGATGAGAATTTTTCTGGGTAGAAAAGTCCAGTCTGCTCTTCAGCTTTGCTTATCAAAACAGTCACTCATAAAGACTGAATATTTTAAACCACATAATCTATTCACTCCTTCTAACCTGTAAAGGTAAAACTGATATTTTGAAAAAAAACAACAAAAAATACTTTTTGACTTTGAGCAAATGCCTTATTTTTAGACATTTTTAACATTTGGCAGAAATTCTGGAAAGTTCTGATTCTGGGAATAAACTGTTTCATTACTATATTAATAGAGGTTGATCTTTTTCTCAAGGTATTTCTTTTCAGACAGGGAATTATAATGCTAACGTTGGGTTACTTTTTCAGATGTTCAAATCTGCACTGTAGGTCTGCTTCAAGCCTACAGTACCTAAAAGTGGGTTAGACACATATCTGCCCAAGATAATTAAGTTGGAGTAGAAGTTAAACTTCTATAAAGCTAAAACTAGAAGAAATGAGTCCCCTCTAAACACTTTTGATGTTATTAGATGAAACCTGAACGTTGAAATATATTCATTAAAAAAATCAGAAAAGTTAATATAGGTCTAAAAAAATCTTTTATTTCTCTTAAATACATTTTTTTAGTCTGAAATTGTTCTATTGTTTTTTTAACTAATATTGCTGTCTTTTAACATTTATAAAAGGGTGGTGCATTAAAAAAAGTGTGACCAGCAGGTTGAGGGAGGTCATCCTCCCATTCTACTCTGTCGTGGTTATACTACATCTAGGGTACTATCTCTACTTCCGGCTCCTCAGTTCAAGAAAGAGAACTACTGGAAAGAGCCCAAAAGAAGGCTGCAAAGATGATCAGGGGAATGGAGCACCTCTCTTATGAAGAAAGGCAGAGACACCTAGGTCTGTTTAGCCTGGAGAAGACAAGACTGAGAGGGGACCTCATCAATGCTTATAAATATCTAGAGGGCAGCTGTCAAGAGGATGGGCCATTCTTCTCAGTGGTGCCCAGTGACAGAACAAGGGTCAACAGGCACAAGCTGGAACACAGGATGTTCTGACTGAACATGCGAAAGGGTGCCTGAGCATGGGAACAGACTGCCCAGAGAAGTACAGTCTCCTTCTCTGAAGTTATTCAAAACCCACCTAGTGCGTTCCTGTCCAACATGCTCTGGATGAACCTGCTTTGGTGGTGGGGGTTGGGACTAGATGATCTCCCAAGGTCCCTTCCAATCCCTACAATTCTGTGATGACCACAGAAAATAAGTTAATTTAAACAAGACTTTCAGTTAGTACTGTGTAAAAGCAGTTTTTTCTTATGTTTTGAATATGCAGTTGGATATTTAGGGAAGTGTCTCTCCAACCACCCATTCCTTTAATAATGGAACCGTTAAAGATTGACCGTAGAAAATTTTGCCTTTTGTGTCTGAACACTTACTCTACAAAAATTACAAACAAACAAAAGAGTCAATGCAAATATTTTAAAACATTCTCAATGAGTGACTTCAAAGTGAAGGCTAATAATTTGCAAACAGTGAAATCAAAGTATCTGTAATTACTGAGAACAACTTACAGGTTTTGTCACTTTAAAACTAGTGTCCTTAGAAATGTCCTTTTCCCTTTTTCTAGAGTGAAAGATCTCCCACATCAAAAGAAATTCTTTCAATGGTATAAATGACCTTAAGTACATAGAAATTGGTCTAAAGTGGAGTGTAAAAAATGTGAAAACAGAAAACAATTCTCTTTACTTCCAGTCATTCCATTCTGAGATTTTTTTGGTAACAACTCACAGCTAATAGTACTCTAGACTTTGGGGGCTATCACAGACCCCGTGAATTCATCTAGTCTAATCTCCACAATGAAGGAATGCCGAGGCTGCTCTAACAGGATGTTTATCAACTCTACTTAAAAATTTATCAGGATAGTCCTCCATAACTGAACTCATTAATCTGTTCCACATCTTAATTATGCTTAGCACTATGATAAATTGCAAGTGGAATCCATACCTCCTGCTGAAGAAGGGGAAAGAACTGTTCATGGTAACGATTTATACGTATTCAGGGACTGTAGTCTTACCCAATAAAGATGGGTATTGAGCAAGTAGAAAAAATTATTTTCTTCCATTGAAACTGATGAGCTGCAGACTGATGAGGTGCCTGGGTACATAACAAAATGCAGTGCAGACCTAGTTATATAGCAGGAAGCTGATTGGTTGAAAGACTCGTTGTTGAGAAACATCATGAAGAAAAATGTATAATGTTTTTATACAATTGTTTCAGCAGCTAATTAATACCAGATCAGCTTTACAGATCTATAAGAACTGAGATGAGATGAAATGAAAATGAACAAAAAGAACTGCCTCTACTGGAAGTCTTTTCTGCAGAACTTTAACTCCATTGAAATGTCCAGGAAAATTTTTATTAAAATTCAATTTTGGAAAAAAATCAATCAGCTCTAACCATCTGTTGTCTTACTGGAAAGTCTATGTGCAACTTGTCGTTATCCATGATGATTCATTGGATAACATGATGCTTCAAATCATTTAATTCTTTCAACTGTCAGCAATTCGTATAATTTCTGATTTGTGCAAAAATGGATAGTGCTGTAGGCCGAGCACTCTGAATCCTCTCCTTTGTTGTAAACCACCTTCTGCCTTAGTTTCTGCTGCCCAGGGAGGCAGGTGACATGAGCAACTTCCTCTCGTAACGACAAGGATGGATTTTACCAGCTTGTTAGAGGCTGTCCTCCCAGCATGATTGCTTACGCTGCACTACCAACCCCACCTTCTTCCATTGGTGAGTAAGCACTCAAAACAATTATAGTGGGCTTTTAAAAAATCGTTTTCAAAAATAATGGTTGTGCTTGCTTGTTTCTGAGTTCAAATCGTTCATTTACTCTGTCTGTACAAGTCTTGTTCATTAAGCCTCAATGGAAATGACACTTGGCAGCCTCTTGGGATCTCCTGGTAGGGATCCAGGAGCTGGTGCTGTGAGAAACACAATGGGTATTGTGACACGCGCACAAGAGAGTCTTGTGAACAGTAACACAATGGTGGAGTGTCCTTTCTAGGGTTTCCCAATCTGATTTGTGGGTAAAATATTCTGACCTAACACTTCTCAGCTTGTTTCCTGATCGACAGCCTACTTTTCCCTTTCATCCTGAATACAGCCTCATGTATCACCAGACGTAATCTCCTCAAGTCAGTAACAATTTAACGGTTCACACACCTCTCCCTTTTAACTTCAGACTCCATTCAGCTCTGTGCCTGAAATCAAAGTCAGCCACAGGTTCTGCGTTTTGAACAGAAAATAAATTAACAATATTGAACCCAAAGGCAGCTTTGATTATCTTTGCCACTATCAGAGCTTTTTGGCTTTATCACTTTGCTCACCCACAGTGTACCCATTCAGTTCCAGGGGTTTCTTAAACCAAAGAGAGGTCATAGCATCCAAATGTATTAAATCATTAAAAATATGGTGTATTGGTAGTTTGCATGGATGTATGACATGGCCTTTACAGAGGAAAACAAGTCCCTGTCTTCTTGAGTGATAGAGCTCTGTTATACAGTTGGTCAGAAATGGGACCATGATAGAGCCGGAAGGAAAGGGTTCATGATTTTTTTTTATTTTTTATTTTTATTTTTGAGAATTTTCCCCCACTGTCTATTTAAGCATCTTGAATATTTTTTAAAAAAATATCTGGCAACAGCAGATCTCATGGAGTACCTGCAATATCTGGCGTCGTTCTTTCAGAGGATAAATCTTGCTTAAGGCTTGTTTGATTTGTTTTGGTTTTGGTTTTTAATTATTTTTTTTCTTGAGATTTCTTTTATTTCTCACAAAAGAAACACATTTTTGAGGAGAAAGGTTATATAGCTTTTCCCATGATTACAGGCTCACTAGACTCCTCGGGAGCAGCTGAATCTCCTGGAATAGGAAGGAGTTTAGCTAGAGGGAAATTTATGTGGATGCATGTGTATGGGGAACATGCAAAGCTCACAGATTACAGCTCCAGCTGTTAGGTCTCCACTCATTGCTTTCCTGGGAAATAAAAATCTCAGGAACTAGATCTTAATTTTGGGTAGTAGGTAAGTCAGCTATTTCTTCGTCCCTGTAATTACTGGCCATGTCTTTATTCCTGCATCCCTTTTTATACCTGTCTGAGAAAGAGCTGGAATCTGTCTGCATCCTGGCACCACCACAATCCTAAATCCAAATCTACCTCTCCAACATAATTTGGGGAACTCCTGAAAAGCTTCGTAAGTTGTTTAGCTTGCAACAGCTCCCTTCATATGGGACTACTCCCACCAGCTACAGTGGGGCCAGGCTGATTCCTTCACATGTAGCCCATGCATCGCTGGGACTGTTCACGCAGCGGGTAGATATTTATGTGAACACGACTGCGGGATGAGCACATGGCAAACATTTCAATGTGCTGAAATTTCTTGGCAAAAATCCAAGCCATGTCTTGGTCTAGTTGTATGGCTTTGTGAGTGCTCACTTCTTGCATTTTTCTTCTCTTTTCCAGGAATGTGTTTTCTAGGGTATAACAGGCATTATGTACAGTACTGGAGTTCAGAGAAAGGAGCTGTTACTTTTCTGCCTCCCAGCTTTTTACTGGAAAGAAAAGCAACACAGAAAGATATTTCCCTCTATCACGGAAAAAGGAGCTACAGGAAAGTGAAAACTTTAGAGTTTCTTCCCTTGCTTTGCTATGGATCTTCTCCCAGGAACTTGTAAGCTTCTCACTATCCTGATTTCTTACAATGTTTTTAGGGAAATAACACCTTTTATGGAGTTTATTGGGTTAATTACCAGAAACTGATAGAGATAAATGTATTTTAGTCCCCCTCTCCCCAGTGCTGCTTGAAATCTGCCATTTTAAAAATTTCTCTTTGATTTGTTACACAAGGAAAACCAAAGACATTTTTGTTATATCTGCACTTGAGACAGAGATCAAGCATTAAGGAAAGGAAAGACTACATCTGTCACACATTTTTTATATGGCGGACTTCAGCCTACTTCACTAAAGCACCTAATGTATTCCTAATTCTTATATGCCTGGTAAAATAATCCTTCTGAAGAAACTCACTACCTTATTTAGAGAGGGAAGGTCTCTTCAGGGAAAGGTAATCTGAGGAAAAAGAATCTTCCTCTCTTCTGAAAGAATAACTTCCCTTCATTGACTGCCAGGGGACAATCACTTTCATGAGATTGCTAAGAAGATACCTGACCCTGAAGTGTAATAAAAGGGCAGAGGGAATCCCATCTCCTGTGTTTCTCTGAAGGACTTTCAAAAGAATTCTCTCTGGGAATTGATCTGCCATGCTGAACTGTGGGTAAGCAGAACAAAAGAAAAATCAAATTATTTAAAAAATGAGGTGTAGGACCCTACCTCAGGACACCATAGATAAAAAATATGTAAAAGTGAGATTCTGGTACAGAATTATAAACATTTCTTATTATATATAAAGAATTCCTTGTTCTTTATTATAAATACCTTCAATACCCACAAAAAAGAAAAAAAAAAAAACCAAAAACTATTGAGCTTACATGTTTTGAAACTGAGGAATTCTTTTTAACCTATAGTATAAAGGAAACTTTTTTCAAAAGAGGCCTTGAGACAGGCAAAGAGATTAACAATCGTAAATTCACATTAAACACCATTTCACTGCTATTTCCTTCTATTTATCATGATTAATCTATGTCCTCTTTCCAGGAACACAGAAACCACCCAATCTGGTGCTAACGAGGAAAGCTGTTGGTATTTTAAATGTCAGTATAATTTCAAGAGCTCATTAATATTATTGCAAAGAAAACTGAAATCTGGACTGCTCGTGGCACTTTTGCAAATTCCATTTACCAAGGTTAAAGTCTTGATATAATGCTACAGAGTTAGCACTGAGATGTAATACCAGGTCTTTGTATCTGGCTTTATAGTTTGCTCTTGCTGCTTTGTTGCTGATGGTACCTGGTTTTGTAATGTTATTGGATTTTTCTTAGTAGAGAGGGTAGGAGCACAGGCGGAGCTGGATGGTCACTGCTGTTCCTAATTGTTTGCTCAAAGAGCTTCCTACGTCTCTCCATCATCATACTGATTACAGGGACAGGCATCTTTCAGTTGTTTGGTGTGAAATACTGACTGCTGTCAACTGCAATTGAATACGTGCCTCCGTGGGATGTTCTGTGTGTGCATGGTCTGAATATCTAGTTGTCCAATGTATATAGAGCAGAGTTGTAATTGCTTTTGCCCCCATGATAGAAAACCCTCCACCAATATCTTTAAGGTGGGTTACAACTTCTGTGTTATGCAATCCTTTTTTGCAGTTGTCTTCCCATTTATTGGAGGGAGGATTAGGAACTGACATTTGGTTTTAAATGTGATTAAGAAGTTGATGAAACAAAAGGTGTTGCAACAAGAGTTTACTTTGCTCTCAGAAAAGTCTAAATATATAGGAAAATATCTTGTGATACCTGAGTAAAAATGTATTACATGACTGAAATATCTCATTCTTCAAATAGCAACATTATTACATGAAATTTTTAGTATTTATTTAATTTGCTAATATGCAAAGGCATGTTTCTAATAACTTTAATAATAACTGTTAATATATTTTTGTCACAACATTCTTAAATCTATGCCCTACAGGAAGCAGATTTGCAGAGGTGGAAAATATGAGCAACAAATATTTTGCTTCTAGCCAAATGGAATATGATCTTAACAGAAGTCAGCATTCATGGGGTTCCTATACGTGTACATACAGGAGCCTCTTTCTTCCTGAAGATGTCATGTTTAATCAGTTCTGAAAAACGTCTGTTCTCATTTCAGAAAAAACGATCTAATTCATTGTCAAATCATACTTCTTAATTCAGATTCTTCTGGAGAAAATTATTTCCCAAATGAAATGCAAATACATTCATTCAGAGCTACTTCTTGAAGAATAACATTTCCTTGAGGAAGCTGGTATGCAAGTAAAGCTCTCAAAATCAATAGAAGATGGTTTGCTTGAAATTTCAATTCCCTTTATTAAATACATGTAATAGGTTATTTCCACACAATTATTCCCAAAGAGATTCCTTCACACCATGTCTATGAGAAGGTATTATTTCATATATACTAAATGGATGTAAGATACCTTTGAAAAATAGAACAATGAGTATTGCGTCTAGTTTTTATTATTATA
>VZTM01030348.1:1287-11529 GCA_013400555.1 Jacana jacana | reverse complement strand
AACTATAACTGTATTTTCAGATTGTATTCATTATGTCCTCTTTATTCTGGGAAATTAATTTAACTATTTCTTTACAATGTTCCCTTTGGGAAAGCACTTGTGTAAATGTACAAATATGTTTCTTTTTATATGTATTCCAATATTCACTCAGAGTATTGCAGAAATAAACAATAGCTTTGCTTTTCTTCATAATTTTTAATTTTTCTTCTTCCAAACAAAAGTAATTTCCTGTGCCAGTAAACAGCCTCTGTAATAAATATGACATTTATTTCAGCAAATGGGATTGCACAAAAATAGTCACGAGTGGGAAGAAATACCTGAAAGCAGAATAAAAAGTAAATTGCTGGAAAAGGCTGAAAAAAACCATCACATCTTCAATTTCTAGGTAATTTTACAGCTACAGTATTAGCAAGGTGCTGTCAGCATTCAGAGTACAGATTTTTGCTTGTGTTGTACAATTCATTTACAACATATCACATATAGTTTTGAACTTTTAGTTGCCAGAGTTTGCTGTGGTGTACATCAAAAGTAATGAAAAGACAATATGTAAGTTAAACATGAGATATTCTATGATGTCATCTTAAAATTTCATACCATTAGCAATTTAACTATTTTTCTCTTCCAGTAAAATTTAACATGATAAACTACAGAACCATTTGTTCTTTCTTATACTTTCTATGATTTGTCTTCAGTGCCTTAAATCTGTGACTATCTTAGGCTTTCCACATTGACAGCATGAGTGATGATTTCTTCCCAAAGCCACCTAACTACCAGAAGGCATTTTGACAGGACAGCAATTGCTGAATTATTCCAGTTTTGCCCTTTATGAAAGAGCTGGGGAGTGGAATGAACCTTGTTAGAAAACTAGTACCAGAAGTAGTACTATCAAAATACTTAATTTTGTAATTTTATTTGTGATAATCAGCGGGGGAAAGGCGATTTTCAGACACCTTATCATTCTTTCATTTGCATTAAAAATAAAGTTATTTTTAAGTACATTCACAATTAAATTTTAGATTTACCTTCCCTCACATATTAACAGTTTCCAGCTTACCAAAGAGTTTACTTCAACTTCGCAATTAATCTGATTGTATCCTAAAATTTCTAGAACCTGTTCTTAAACTCATGAAAAAGAAACCATTTTAATAGTATAGTTTCTCCTCATCTCTTTCTGTCTACTAAGAGGTTTTAGAAAGTGTAGAAAATATTTCTGATGGCTGATTTGTGAACCATATTTTCTGATTGAGCACATGCAGTAAGTGTAGAAGTTCAAATTTTTAAAGGGATAAACAACACTGAAGTGCTGAAATCAATAATATCTCCCATAATTCTCCCTTGACTGTTACATATGATTGTGCTAATCAATAATTTCCAACAGAAGTGTAAATTTAGGCCTAGGTGGAAGTCTACTCTTTGCATTACGCCGGGGTTCCTTGCTAAGGATACATCCGTTTGCATCAAGGTAAGGAAAGTGGGGAGGATACAAAGCCACTGACATCCCCAGGTAACACATTAAAAAAGTTCATTCTTTCTTAGAATCAAAGTTAGTGTGGATTATTCTGTATAAAACAAGCTGTTATGAAGACTTTCAGCAAGCCTGAACCATCATGCTCAATTCATACATCCACACAGTGCCCATTCAGTGGTTTCATCTGGTGCTAGCTGTTCCTTTCTTTTTTCACATTGTAAACAGCTGGACTCAGATTCAGCCCATTTAATGTAAACTTAGGAACCTAAACTAGGACCCTTATCACCCTCTGTTTTCTTTGTAGTCAAAGACAAATGCTTTTAATGTGCAATACAGTTTTAAGATGAGCTACTTGACCCCTGGAGGCATTTTCCATCCCTCCATTCCTTCCCCTATTCCTGTCCCTCCAGCTTCTTTGTTTATTTAAATTTCATCTTGTGGTTTTCCAGAAATTGTTCTGGACAGCTATAATACTACACAGAACAGACTTTTAATTACTCCAGTGACAACAGTTTTCATGTCCATGCCCTAGAAATATTTGAACTAGATGAAAAAAATTACTCAAAATCACAAAATTATATGACCTATGCTTAAAATGTCTCATTTGAAGCATCTGAGACGTATAGTTAAAATATATTAAAATAAATGAGTTGCAGGGACCTGCACTTGCCAAATAAAATTTCAGGAGAATGTTAAAAGGGAATAGAAGTACAATAACAACCACAGTCCTGTTAATTCTTTTAATTGTAATTAATGTAAGTAGATACTGTATCTGAAAGCTTTCCTCATGCCTTTTCTGAAAATAAAACCTATCTATCTTGTAAGATCTAAACTTTTTAATTAGAACATATATGGTGAGGCTCTTAGTCATCCATGCCTTTATTTTAAGCTATAATTTTTATGCAAAGTTGTTATTTTAAAAATGTTATGATCCACCGGGTTTCCTTAAAGAATTGTTAAAGATCAATAAGTCTCTGGTGGAGCATGTATTTTATGACTTTTAAAGACATTTTCTTTTTGCACAGTACTGTTTTGGTTTCAGGACTTGCATACATGAAGTATATAAAAATTGAAAACAGATATTTTTCTGGTGCCATTTCCTCCCCTTTTATGGGAAAAAACATAAAATGAAATCAAATGTATCATTAAGCAATAACATTAAAATGCCATCTACCACTAGGAGCATATGGATCGTAACTTGTTTCATCATAACTTTGTGCACTTACACTTTGTCATTGGCTTCATAACTTTTGGAGCTTTGTTTAAGTTTAATCATTGTGAATCTACCCTCAGCTGTCCTTATGAGCTCGATGTTTTGGAACTTATTTTCCATAAAAAGGAACTATATTTTTTTTCAGAAAGATATGCTTTTTTCATTGTGTTTTTCAGAACTGAGTTTAGTTAACAGGGGTCTTACTTTCTTCTAGAAAAACTTTCTAATTTTGTAAGAATTCTGCTGGGTAAATTTGACAGACGCCCAAATATGAAGGAACAATATAGTAGTTTCAGCTACCAGCACATCATACTTATGACTGGCAACACCTGCAGTGTGTTTCTGTGGTTTTTAAGACACCAAAGGAGTGGAAAAAACACAGAAATCATAGATGAAAATAGGACATGTCACAACTAGGATTCATCTTTCCTAATTTCTTATCTAAACATCTATTTAGATATCAACCTGGAGACTCCTGTAGAGAAGTAGGCAGCTATAGAGGGTGAATCATCATTTCACAAAGTAGGGAAAAGATTAAGTCAGATAAAGAATTTATAAAGATGTCTATTTTCTCCGCTGAGAAAGGAAAACTCTGATTAGCATGGCATGCTTTGGATGACTTCTTCAAGGTCATATTGAGCGGTCACCAAGGGAGAAATATGCTTGACCAATTTGATAGTTTTCTGTGATGAAATGGCTGTCTGGCTGGATGAAGGGAGAGCAGCGGACATTGTCTACCTTGACTCCAGTAAAGTTTTTGACACAGTCTCCCACAGCATCCTCATAGGTAAACTTAGGAAGTGTGGGTTAGATGAGTGGATGATGAGGTGGACTGAAAACTGGCTGAAAGACAGAGCCCAGAGGGTTGGGATTAGTGACACAGAATCTAGATGGAGTTCCATAAAAACTGGGATTCCCCAGGGTCAGTACTGGTCCAGTCCTCTTCAATATTTTCATCAATGATCTGGATGAAGGGATGGAATGTACTTTCAGCAAGTTTGCCAATGATACAAAACTGGGAGGGGTAGCTTATGCATCAGAAAGCTGTGCTGCCATCCAATAAGACCTGGACGGGCTGGAGAGTTGGGCAGAGAGGAACCTGATGAAATTCAACAAGGGGAAGTGTAGGGTCCTGCACCTGGGGAAGAATAACCCCCTGCACCTCTACAGGTTGGTGGATGACCTGCTGGAGAGGAGCTCTGAAGAAAAAAGACCTGGACAACAGGATGACCATGAGCCAGCTAAAGGCATCCTGGGGTGCATCGGGAAGACTATGGCCAGCAGGTCAAGGAAGGGTATCCTGCCCCTCTATTCTGCCCTGGTGAGGCCCCATCTGGAGTACTGTGTCCAGTTCTGGGCTCCCCAGTTCAGGAAGGCAGAGGATACAGTAGAGGACTACCAAGGCGATTTGGAGCCTGGAGCATCTCTCTAATGAGGAAAGGGTGAAGGACTTGGGTCTTCTTAATCTGGAGAAGAGAAGGCTGAAGGGGGATCTGACCAACACCTATAAATACTTGAAGGTGGATGTCAGGAGGATGGGGCCAGTCTTTTTCAGTGGTGCCCAGTGAGAGGACAAGTGGTAACAGGTACAAACTTGTATATGGAAAGATCCATCCAAACATGTGGAGGAACTTCTTCACTTTGAGGGTGTCAAAGCACTGGAACAGGCTTCCCAGAGAGGTGGTGGATTTTCTGTCTCTGGAGAGGTTTACAACCTGCCTGGACAAGTTCCTGTGCAACTTGCTCTAGGAGGACATGCTTTGGCAGGGGGATTGGACTATATGATCTCCAGAGGTCCCTAACAACCCCATATCATTCTGTGATTCTTATCCACCCCCAAGTCCTTCTCCTCAAGGCATCTCTCAAGCCATTCTCCTCCCAGTCTTATTTGTGCATGGGATTGCCCTGACCCATGTGCAGGACTTTGCACTTGGCCTGCTTGAATATCATGAGGTTTGCGCAGGTTCACCTCTCAACTCTGTCCAGGACCCTCTGGATGGCATGCTTTCCCTCCAGTGCATTGACAGCTCCATACAGCTTGATGTCATTGGAAAACTTGCTGAGGGTGCACTCAATCTCAACATTCATGTTGCCAACAAAGAAGTTAAACGCCACTGGTCCCAGTACAGACCCCTGAGGAATGCATTTCATCATTGGTTTGCATTTGGACATCAAGCTGTTGACCGCAACATTTTGAGTTGCAAGCATCCAGCCAGTTTCTTATTCATCAAATGGTCCCTTGGTCAAATCCGTGTCTCTCAAATTTAGAGACAAAGGTGTCATGTGGGACAGTGTCAAATGCTTTGCATAAATCCATGTAAGTGATGTCAGTTGTTCTTCCCTTATCTACCAACGCTCTAACACTGTCGTAGGAGGCCCCATTTTCTGAACAGGTACCTTATGTTTTGTGTTGGTTTGACCTTCATTTTAATAATTTAACTGTGGGTTCTTGTTACATATAACTGCTGTAGAACACATAAAAATTCTCCTACTCCTTGATACATAATTAATGGATGAGATTTCATGCATATATTGAGATAATCTCTTAAAAATGCTTGTAAACTCCTCCACAGTTCATAGTTATGACAGACAAAAAAATTCTGTCTTTGCATAGTTCCAGTCCTGTGTGGTTCAAATAGATTTATTTCTGTGTTCAAGGGCAGTATATTATAGACTTTTTGTTGAACTTGAGGAGACCAAAAGACCAAGTAATCAATAAAGACTGATTAATAGGAGTGACAGCAATCTAAACGAAGATAATCCTCTGAAATCCTTTTAGCCTTTTAAGATATATGGAAACAGCTCTGCAAGCAAAATTGTGGTCTTCACCTTTTTGTTCTCTCTCCTTTTATAGAGTGGCACTGCATTAGTTCATAGCTTTAGGACCTGACTTGTTCAAATTCCTGATTTCAGTTTTAAATGTATCAATAACAGCAACAAGTGTAAGAAATTTATATATTTAATTATTATACATATACATATATATAGTTCTGCTAACCTCTGCCTTTAAGTTACGCATTTTTCTTTAACTATTGTTTGGAAAACTGAGCAGCAGTGTATTTTTGAAAACAGCGAAAGAGGGAAGAAAGATGCATAAAATCAGGCAAGGAGATTAAAATAAGTGTCAAGTGTACTTTCGTTGGATTTAGTTTTATGTTTTTTAAATTTTCTTCACCCCAAATGAATGATATACGGTAAGAAAAGAAAGCGAGAACATCTTGCATTTCATCAATTTTCTGAAGTCTTGAAATGTAAATAATTTATAAAAAAATGTAAAGTAGGAAGGTCCTTGCATTTAGTTTTCTACCTTGGTGACACTCAGCTTGTCAGCTGCTGAAGTCTGAGCTGATAATTTTTTCTTGCCAGACATACACATTTGTTATAATCACAGCAAGAAAGAGAAAGGACACAACCAACACATTTTGCCTGGCTCTATGCTATCATAATTTAGCTTAATTGGAGCCTTATACCTACAGTTTGATTTTCCTATAACTTAAAAAAAATGCTTTTTGAACAATGCAGAGCATGTTGTTTCTTAATTATGCACCCAGGGAGTGAAAAAATTCAATGGAGAAATGAAGTTTTGAAGAAAGAGCATTTTCATTTTTGACCTCTAGCATGAAAAGAAGCCTTTTTTAAAAGAGGTTGCATTATTTACTAGAGCTGCAGGGCATCAGTAACTTATACATCAACAAATTATTCAACATTTGATCATCTATTTCTTTTGCTTTGGCAGAACTTTTCATCTGCTTCTTTTGTATTAATGGCAGTGGGTTTGAACTAGCATATTTGCAATGGCTATTGAAGCCAAGGGAATTCTGCTTGTTTTGTTCTTGTCATTTGGATCAGCTTCAGTATTTTCAATGTATAGCAAGATCAGACCTAATGATAACTCCTCACTGTAAATATGTCCATCTCTGCCTTCCTGGGAGCTGGAAATATTTGTGGCTGTGAGCATTTATTACAATAAGGGCAAACAGGATATCTTGCTTGTCACATTGAGAGCTACTTCGCTTGCTCTATTCCAATTAGTATTTCAGTTTTGTAACACAACAAAAAATAACTTTTGTCTGCTTGAGAGGATCATTTATCTGTATTTATTAATGGTATGCATTAAGGACAGACCAATATTTTGCTCCTGAGCCTTGGACATGAACTTGTGCAGTGCATTCTCAAAAAATTCTCTTAGGCACAACCCATTTTTAGAAGCACTGGGGTCTTCTGAAGTGGTCAAAGAGGCTCATGCTGAAGTACTTTGGAATTTCCTAGGCCATTCCCAAAGTGAGCAATCAGTGAGTCAGCTGCATCAGGGTACATTCAGTGGATGCCTCCATGTGCAACAACCAGGAGAATTTAAACCATTCTGAAAGTAGTCACATATTCTGATTGCTGAGACATACTCGTGTCTGTAGCATTTGTTTATTCAGCATTCAAATGTGAACTTCATTGAGGATCTTAAGAAACCTGGAAGATGCTGTCTTCTGCCGATCTCTTACACAGGCACTCCAAGTGCTTACACATGAAATAGAAGAAATATGGGACATTTTAGTGGATGTCAATAATGAGGCACTTTTGAGATCTCCATCAGGGACATAGACATCAAAATATTTTATATGCGCAAGTCTCCTTTTTCTTCTATTACAAGTGTACTCCAAGAGCTAGATGGCTATAATATTTTAAGTACATATTTTATCTACTGAAAAATGCAGCTTTGCAGACACTGCATTTATTGGCAATTTGAGGTCAATTCTGGGAAATAGGAAAGTATTGTAAAATAAAAAATAGAAGATTTTGTTTTACATTTTTAAATGGGAATTGTCTTTTTCAGACAGAAAACTTTTTATAGAATCACAAAATGGTCAAAGTTGAAAAGGATACCTGGAGGTCATCTGGTCCAATTTCCCTGCTCAAAAGAGTCATCTAGACCTAGTTGCCCAGGGTCATGTCCAGACAGGTTCTGAATTTCTCCATGGATTGAGATCCCACAATCTCCTTGGACAGCCTGTGCCGGTGCTCAGTCAGCCTCACAGTGAAAAAGTTTCCTGTTGTTCAAGCAGNATACTTTTAGCCTTCTTTGTGTTAAGGGCACATTGCTGGTACACATTCAACCAGCTTCATTTAGGGATGTCTGTCATACTGTTGGTATGAAGCTTACGTAGGTGTTCCTCAGGTGGAAATTTAAGAGCAGATTTAAAGCAAAATTATATTTAAGACGGAGATGTCTTCTTCCATATCTATTCAACAGTATTTGCCAAATCTTCTTCAACAAAATTCCAACAAAAAGAATAATGATGGAGTGGATAGTGGGGGGAAATGTCTCAAATGAGGACAAACAAACAAGAAGTGTAACAGTAAATGCATCAAATAACAAAAAGAACTTTTAAAAGCTGAAAGCCTGTCAGGTTTTCTGCTAAAATTATAATTTTACCATCAAATAAAATGTGGAATAGTTTTCTCCTAGTAATCTCATTAAACTTCTCTGTAAAGTAAGTTCTGACTTACAATAAAGATTTTGAATAACCAACTTGTCCATAAAATTTGTTAATTCTAGTAGTTGAGCAAACCTCTGCATATGTATAGTAATAAATTTTCTGATAAACTAAGGCAAAAATGTTTAGAATTCTGAAGATTATTTAGCTCTTATGAAATATGACATTTTCTTTTTGAATATTTGTTATGTGAAAGGTCGAAATTACTTCAATCTCTGTCAGTACTGTATGTTTTTTTTACTTCTTTCAGTGTTATTATTACAACACTTTTTTTCTTTAAATGCAAGGGAAATTATTTTTTTAGAGAGCTTTTCACTTCTGAACAAATTAAATATTAAATGGCAATTGACTTTGTGCTCTGAGTTCACAATTATCAAATAAAGGGCGAAAATTAGATTGTTTCTCTGGGTATAAAGCAGAGTACTATTTATTATATATAAGGTATTAATTTTAAGGACAAAGATACTACACTTTTGATCTCTGGAACACATTTATTCTTTTTGGAATTTTGAATCATTTGAATTTCTTTAATGTTGTCTGCATGAAAAGGAACTTGTTTCTTCTTTGATGAAATTAGCTTTGCTTAATAAAGTAGCTATATATGAGGACAGGAGTAGAACTGGAACTCTAAAGTCGTGTTTGTGCAGTCATTGAACAATAAATAAACCACTATTGCACATCTATCAGTTTTGTAGTCTCAGTGATAGTTTCATGGTGATAGTTTCATGAGGTTCTTGTCTAATATAAATAAATATTGTTTGACCTTTCCTATTAATGATGCAGGAATATACAATGAATGGCACTATAAAACAGCCACTGTTTTAGANNCTATAAAACAGCCACTGTTTTAGAGCTACACAGAGATCTCCATTCATGTTTAAAAGGATGGAGTCTTTTCTTTTGAAAGTTATAAAAAGGGAGTGGCCTAAAATAAGTCATTCAAGCTCCATTAGCATAAAATGCAAACCCACTGATCATAATGGAAGACTGTGTGAATAATTAAACAAGTGTTTCTAGTTCAAAATTATGAGCTTCAATAAAATTATGTCAGCTGAAACTCATGCTTGTCCAGGGGAAGGAGATGTCTCTCCAAACTGAAAATCTGGAATCAATGTTTATTCAAAATGTTACTTCTAAACTGGAAGGATAAAAATAGTGCTAAGTTTTTTTATAAAAGGAAAGAAAATGAAGAACAATTTTACCAATCTGCTAATAAAAAGCAAAGCCACAAGTTATTTTACATAAAAGCTCAAGAATTAGCATTCTCACTGGAAATCTTGTTGCATTTATTTTTATACATTATCATTTCTTTGATCATTGACTCAATCTTAAGTAACATGAAATGGCTCTGATGGGACCCAAAAGGCATTATACAGAGGGGCAAAAGATCATTGTTTCAGTTTCTATTTCAGTTAATGCTTTATTTCTGATATCAAGAGGACAAAACAAACTAATTACAAACAAAGAAAGCAAACTTTTGCATGGCCTGCTGATATAAGTTTAGTTTTCTTGGATATTTATCCTGGATTTCTTAGTCTTTATGGCTTCAGAGATCATTATACTTGAAGGGGGAACTTAAAGCCAGCACAATCAAGACAGAAATTGAATTCAGGTACCCCATTTCCTGAGTGAAAAACCATATTGCTACGGACAAAACAAGAAAATTACCTCCTTCACAGGAACCATTTTTACAATATTGACATAAAAGTTATCTTTTCATATACAATATTCAGAAAATTTTGACTGAATTTGGAAAAACATTTAGAAGAAGAAAAATGTTACTCTTTATAGGATGTATTATTCACCAAATAAGTGTGTTTTGCTTTAGTTTAATCTTTTTCAGCTGAGATTAAAATCAGGGTCTATATTACAAATTTTTAACATGTGTTCAGCAGTTAGTATTATTTTCTGTCAGCCTAGTCATTCCCTTTTCAATCTTCTGTACTGAACTCATAGGTAGATATGCAAGTGATACTTTTGGTTGTGTTTTTTATTTTATTTTATTTTATTTTTTTATAAATAGGTCATATGCTGGATCAATCTTTTAATATTATCTTCCTTCTTTCATTCCA
>VZTM01030346.1:3471-27919 GCA_013400555.1 Jacana jacana | reverse complement strand
TATGAAAGATTAGGGTTTAGTATACTGCAATTGGATAAATGCATAAATGGATTATTTTAATTTAAGACAACTATCAACCATTTAAAAGGTCCCAGACAATTTAGGTGGAAAAAATCTCTACTGTGAGTAAAGAGCATGAACTAATAAAACTGTTTATTGTAGCTTTTACAATATGCTATAGAACAATTAAATTAAAATAATTGAACTATACAATTGAAATACCGGAGATTCTAGTTAATAGAAATATCTTGCTCATCATCTGTGTTTTAAAACTGACATAACCAAATTATGACTAATTCAAATACATAACATACTTTAAACTTCATCTTCATAAACCTACACACTCATCATTCTTTTTTTTGATTCTTTCCCTATTTAATTAACACATCACATTTTTTAATGGCTTTGGAATGGCTATTAATAAATAGATAACTAGCCACTGAAAAGTGACTTTTCACCAAGATATTTTATGTACCATATCTTAAAAAAATGGTATCAATTTAATGTTCTCTATTCCTGGCCACAAGAACACATGTTCACACTTTTACTTGTACACATTAATATATGCACACATTTGAGAATTGGTGGGGGTGGGAGACAACACGGTCTACTGCAGAAATTCATTACTATGAACGTGAGATTTCATTTGTATTAGTCAGATTATTAAAGTAATTTGAAATTACTGTCAACTAGAAATCTGCTAAAATGACTGTGAAAATGAACACACACTGTGCTACTTGGATTTCTCCTGAGAACCATGGTTGTAATGAAATGCCTAATTCACCTTAAATTTCTTCTGATGAAGCTGGAATGTGCAGCCTTATTACATATAGAGGTCTTAGCAAGGGGGACTACTGTTGTCTTCACAGAATCACATGGTTCAGGTTGGAAGAGACCTCTGGAGATCATCTGGTCTAACCTCCCTGCTCAAGCAGAGCCACCCAGATCCAGTTGTCCAGGATCATGTCCAGATTGCTTTTGAATATCTCCAGGGATAGAGACACCACAACTTCTCCGGGCAAGCTGTTCTAGTGCTCAGTCACCCTTGCAATAAAAAACAAACAAACAAACAAACAAAAACCCCTGTTGCCTGGTGCTCAGAGGGAACCCCTTATGTTTCAGTTTGTTGTCCACTGTCTCTGGTCCTATCACTGGACACTACTGAAAAGAGCCCATCTCCATCATCTTTAGAGCCTTCTTTCAGGTCTATATACACATTGATAAGATCCCCCTGAGATTTCTCTTCTCTAGGCTGAAAAGTCCCAGGTCTCTCAGCCTTTCCTTATAGGTGAGATGCTCCAAACTCTTAATCCAATTTGTGGCTCTTTGTTGGACTCTCTCCAGAATATACTTGTCTCTCTCATACTGGGGAGGCCAGAACTGGACACAGTACTCCAGGTGTGGCCTCATGAGTGCTGAGAAGAGGAGAAACGTCACTTCCCTTGACCTGCTGGCAATAGTTTGTCTAATGAAGCCCGGAATATGATAAGCCTTCTTTGCCACAAGGACACATACAATTTTTTATGTTTTAAAATCTCTGAATCCTTGAATAGGATATCCAGATTATGTCATAATAGAGTCCTTAGTAGAGAGCTTTATGATAAACATTCAGAATGTAAGTGTGCAAGTACACCAAACTTGGGCAGTAGCTTTTGGGAAAGACATGAATATCAATAACTGAGAAAGGCAGAAAGAGAACAAGTACGTCACATTTCATGTTATGTTTTGAATTCACCATACAGTAAACAGTAACTCTGCCTTCAAGGTAGTTTCCAAGGGTGTGTTTTTCAGGACTGTCTTACTTTACTTCATTATCAACTTGAGGAGCATGACATTAAAAGAATTTGCAGAGGTATCATGTTGCCTCAGCAAGTAGAAACCACCTCTCTCTTATTTTTTTTTTATTGATTTCCGTGGTCTGATATTTGAGGGAGTGGCATCTGATCTCATCTGTCTTCCATGGAAACCAAAGACTAAGCAAACCCCTGTAAAATCTTGTTTCTCCTGGTTCTTGAAATTTCCAGTATTTACATGCTAATAAAATTCAGTATTTCATATTTAAGAACAAAAGGTTTTAAACTTGAATTTGGTTTTGAAATTGCAAAGTAGTGATAATCTAGAAAACTGAAGATCAATACAAGAACTTCATACTATTTGTAGAAACTTGGGCATGTGAGTCTTTATCTCTGATACACGAGCCTCTGCATCACTTCTGATTTCCTACTGTCCAACTCGAATTATGTAAAGGCCTTCTCACTAAAAGCTGTTCCCTTCAAGTGATGTCAAAACCAGCTAGATTGTGTAAGTTACATGAGGTTCTATTGATGACTGCTGTAGTTCCAAAGGATGGGGTGAACAAAAAGCCTAAATGGAAAACTACACTAAAATTTTACAAATATAGTCTTACCCCAAGAGCACAATGTCAGCAGAAGCTCAAGTAAATTTACTGATTAACAGTGGATTAAAAATAAAAACCCAAACCAGGAAGAGTGCTCTGAAAATGACTGTTGACTGCCAAATATTTTCTGAACTTCAGTTGAAACAAAAGTTGGAAGTTAATCCTCATTGCTAGCATGACTCGGAAATATTCTTCTAGTTCTCATGACAGGGATGGTAACACTCCATATGAAATGCTAGAAATGCATAGCTATAGACTTGATTTTTTTTTCCCCTTGCACTGGTATCTAAGCTTTATTTCACACTGAAGGCCTTATACTCATATAGTTTCCATAACAACATGAAATAAAGCACAAGTGGATCTTGGAACTGTTAGTGTAAGGGTTTGTGAAAGGACAGTGCCTGCTTCTTTCAGGGTATTTGCTCAAGGACCTTCTCCAATGCAACAGGGAAATAAAAAAACATAAGAGGTCATAAATAGGACACAAACCTGATGGATAAATCATAAGGGAGGCAGTGGTGAGAACCAAACCTGGCCACTCTCAGTAATTGAAAAAGGCATCTGAGTATTTATTCCGGTAAGGTTATCTGTTTGGGCATCTTTTATATTATGAAACTAAGGGAAAAGGTAGAAAATAGAGACAAAGTATACGAAGATACCTGACAAAACAAGAATTGAGAACAATAACAAGAAACAAAGCTCACCATTCACACTAATTGCTGAGCCTTAGAGAAACTACAGGTACCACTTTCAGAAAGATCAGCCTGAGCTTTGCCACTGATGCAATTGTGAGTAAGGGGGACCTGGACATGGGCTGGGAGTGGTGCAGAATGGATAGACCCATGAGGGCCATGCAGGGGAAGGGGAGCTGTGAGGAACAAGGTGGGTAGGCAGAAAAGGGTATATCAGGGGCTGGTTGGGCATAAAATGGGGCTGGTCAGTGCATTTGTCTGGCTCAGCCCTAGACCTGATCACCACAGTCTGTTCTGTCATCCTAGATCTTTTTGTTAAATCATTTCTTAACTCTGTGTATCTCCCTCTCTACCCAGTGTGTGTATGTGTGTGTTGCAGGGCCCAAGTGACAGCTAGTGGAGTCAGAGCAAGGGTGTAGGTGCCTCTGACCTCTACTGTCAGCCACTGGAGCCAGTGAGGGTCCCAGTGCTGCTATTGGAGCCAGTTAGGGTCTTCAACCTCCAGCCACAGGGACAGGGATTGTGTATGTCCCCAAAACCAGATGCTGGGGGGACCAACGGAAGATAGGTGACTGAGGAGCAGAACACCAGTGGCTGGAGTAAGACCACAAATTTCAAGCTC
The DNA here is from genome assembly GCA_013400555.1 of Jacana jacana. Lineage (NCBI taxonomy): Eukaryota > Metazoa > Chordata > Aves > Charadriiformes > Jacanidae > Jacana > Jacana jacana. The sequence continues at coordinate 24,207 of VZTM01030346.1, read as the reverse complement.
ACATATCTGGCAAGTGGGTGATGTTTGGGTCCAGGCAGGATTATCAATTGGGTGGACAAATCTGTGCTGGCACCCAGGGGATGTTAGTACATGAGGAATGAGTTTCTGTTTTGCTAGCAAGCATCAAGTTGGACCAGCCAGTGAGCAGGGGGCTCTGGGATCTGAGCAGAGGTGCCAGGAATAAAAAAAAGGACCATGCCAATGCTTGAGAGGTCTGTGTATCTCTGGAAGATTTGTGCAGCTTCATTACTGGTTGAAACTGCAGATCAGTAGGTGGCAGCCATACATCTCAGCCTGGGCGGAGACCTCAAGTACATGGGCACTGGGATGAGGAAGGTGGCTGAGAGCTCCATACATCACGTAACAGTTTGTACCATTGCTGAGGTATCTGTAAGAGCAAGAAGAAGCCAGTCTCAATGTTCAGGACACCTTTAATATAGAGTTAGGGCCCATGTCCTGTTACATATAATACTAGAATGTCTACCAATTCCACAGAAATTCCTCCCACCTTAGTCTCAATTACATATTGACCACGATTTTAATATATCAGTTCAATTTCACAGTATATATTTAAAGCTTTATATTTATTTATAGGTATGAATTAAAAAAAAAATAGAAAAAAACACCAAATAGTCTCTTAATAATCCATATTAACATCTGTGGTATCACAGTTAAGCATATAATATAATCCTTGAGTTTGGTTCTGAACACGAAGACATGCAGAGGAAAGAGTATGAGAAAAATAAAAGCACTTATTCTACTTTTTTCAAGGCTATAGTTTGAATAACCATGACTTCATGAAATGTCATTTTAGAGTATCCAAAAGGTATTAGACGTGGGGGAAAGCATACAAAAGAAACAGGAATATTAATCCTGTTAACAGCATGTTAATCCTTCCATGTGCTGAGAAAACACAATTACTAGATTACAATAGAAATAATTATTGGAGATTTTTTCTTCCTACAAAAGTCTAAAAGGTCCCAGTTGAATCCCAAGTGCTATATATCTTAAAGAGAATATTCTAAGAATATTACATACAGGTAATCACTGAATGAATGAGATTTCAAAATGTCCTTCAGGTATCAACGTAAAAAGTTGATTCCTCTATGAGACTGTTAAATCTCAGAACATTCAGTTCAGCACTTAATGCAAAGACACAATTACTCACCACCTCCAAAACAGCTAAGTAAGTTTCTTACCATTTTATATAATCTTATAGCAAAGTCATGGAAAGCAAGCAATTTCTAGGCATCTTCTGCTTTATTTGAAAATCTCCTTTCTCTTCTTCAATAGTGTTCCCTAGAACTTGACAATATCATTCCACGAACAGACCCTATGTGCACTGGAAAAATAGAACTTTGATATAAAAATCTAATTCTAAAAGCATAACAGCTCTTTTCTCCTTCTTTACTCATATTTTCTTATCTAATGTGCAACTGGTTGTTCAAGGAATTGATAATAGAGAAAACAGAAGAGTTGTGCACTGAATTCAGGTATCAGACCCCACATCCTGAATGGCTTGGTGCAAGTAACTCCAAGTTATACTCAGATAAAAAAGTCTGTTCAGAAGAAAGAATTTCACTGTGAAAGCAGGTGAGGAACTGGAACAGGTTGCCCAGAGTAGTTGCAGATGCTTCATCCCTGGAAGTGTTCAAGACCAGGTTGGATGGGGCTTTGAGCAACCTGTTCTGGTGGGAGGTTGGAACTAGATGATCTTTAAGGTCCCTTCTAACATAAACCATTCTATGATCAATACCAAAGTCTACCAGATTAAATCTTAAAAAGAATAGGTCTTGGAATTATTTCATTTTGGGCAAAACATCCTGTTCATTGATCATAAACCATTTCATTCAGGACTACTTGCTTTCAGATATTAGGGGCAGAGGTTTGGAATAGTGGTCCCATATTGATCCACTATTTCTAACCATTGTTATAGAATAGAATCATAGAATGGTCCAAGTTAGAAGGGACCTTTAAGATCATTGAGTCCAACCGTTAACCTAACACTTACAAAACCACCATTAAACCATGTCCCTAAGCACCACATCTACACATCTTTTAAATACCTCCAAGGATAGTGACTCAATCACTTCCCCGTGCAGCCAGTTTCAATGATTGATAACACTATCTGTGAAGAAATTTTTCCTAATATAAAATCTAAACATCTCCTGAGACAACTTGAGGCCATTTCTTCTTGCCCACAACTTGTTACTCTGGAGGAGAGACCAACCTCCACCTTACTACAACCTTCTTTCAGGTAGTCATAGAGAGCGATAAGGTCTCCCTTCAGAGTAGTGTTTTCCATATAATAATTGCACTATTATAGTAAATTGGTTCATTGGACTTGTTCAATAAACAAGCACTTTTTCTTGTCAAATGACAAAAAACTATTATGTTTCATTTCAATGAAAATCAAAACAAAGTAAAAGTAAGGATGAGGATATGATTTCTCCTCTGTAGACACAATATCAGGGTAAACACTAAGGAAAGATAATATTGAGAGAGCAAGAAATGGACAAGGGAGTGTAGCATGAGAATGAATTTCAGACAGAAATTACAGGCAGGACTGCAGCCATGCATAATGAATACATTAAGCATTCGGACTTTAAAGTCTACATATGTCTTTATGTATTATTTGTTGTAACAGCACTATTAACAGTTAATCTTATCATGTCTTCCCAAGCAAAGTAACAGCTAATACTGTTGTATATTTTGTTGAGTATTTAAGAAACAAAAACAACTGGGAGAGTTTGAGGCTGGTAAGTGGTATTTGTCTATGTATTTTATGTTGGCTATTAATCTACCTGACTGTTGAACATCATAAATCTAGGAGTTTTTTTGGCAGATAGAAAGTGGTTCTTGCTCCTCTGCCAGTGGATGACCATTCTGTAAATTCACAAATGAACACTGAAGCTGCAAATTTTTATTCACTATTTAAAATGAAACCAATTTCACCCCCTATTACTTCACTATTGCTGCAGCAGCAGAGGAAATTATGACTGCTCAATATAATGTTCTTGCCTAGAGCTTGATACTAGAGGCTAATAAATAACTTGTTTGTCTTTCCTTTGCTGTAACTGGTAATTAAACAATATATTTGCTAGTTTGTTTAAAGATACTTTGTTTCTTTGGGACATCCATCCTAAGAGTTTGTACCTATAATTTTACTTAGTCTGCTAATCTTTTCTATATGTATATTTCTGATAGCTATATCAGGCTTTAATTTACTTACAGTTTGTGTAAACAGAAAGTCTAGCTTCATACCACTGGTTTTTATTCCTGTGATTTATGCTTACTGTACTCATCATAATAATGCCTTTGAAACAATTCTCTTTAAAGTTCAGAAATGCAAGAAAAACAAATGAACAACCCAGCTTGGCCAACTCCAGAAAATATACTTAGGAACACTTATTTGAAGAAGAGTAATTTCAATAGTAGCATATTTTTCACTCTTTCAATGGTTTTTAAAAGCATTGAAGAATGTAAATACTTGTTTGTAAGAATGTTTACAGAAAATTGTTGAAAATATTCATGCTATTATTTATTAAGAGGAATACCCAGATAACTCAGGTGTATAATTTACATTTATTTTTGCAGTGTCATTCATCTGCAAGTCTAAGTATCATGAGCAGAAATCAGTTAAGAACAGAGAGAATCCATTATGAAAATTTTGCTACAACTGAAATGATCAGTTAAAACATCCGATCTAAAAATCTTTAGTTAAAATAAAACAGAGGGAAAAGTTCTGGAGCACAGTCTGTGAAGCGAAAAACTGCTCATGAGGCTTGATGAATACTCTCACACAGTCTACCTCTTGCAGGGGAAAGCAATACTTTTTACTGGTGCATTGAACTCTTCCCTCCAGTACCATGGCTTCAAAAAGATTGCAGTTGAGAAACAGTGTGTAACAACCTGAAGACTTCTCCCCTTCCCGGGCGAGCACCTGAGCAGACACCACTAGCAACTTAGTTTTCTCTTCTTCTTCTGGACAGCTGGAAAGAGGCATTTTTATCAAATTAACAGAATTAATATTAAAGTTTATATTTATTGTCTTACAGAAAACGGTTAAAGCTAACTTGTCTTTCCAGTAACGTTTCATTATCAGCTGGAAAAAACAAGAGCATAACCATTAACTAGCTGAAGGATCTTTCCCACAAAGCAAATATTCTATATAAAAATCAACTATTCTTATCCTTATGAAATCAGTGAAGGATTTTGGGGCCATTGGGATTTATACAGCCTACAGTTTGTGCCAAGTAAACAAAGTCTTTCAAATTTCAACTACTCAACTACGTGCCACTTAGAAATGGTAGATCAGAGTTCTGCTATAGTAATGAAAAGCATTCAGCACCTTGGCTTTTTTGCTTTGGGCAGATAAGCATAAAGTTGTGAATATATCATTATGGTAACTGTTAAGACAGAACTAAGATCCTCTTGCTCAGTATAGGTCGTATTCACTGAGCTATGGAAAATCTCATACATTTGATGTCAGTACAGGACCTCTGGCTCAGCCATTCCTATCACCCTCAGCCATGCCAGCTATATACATAACCATTCCACTGGAACACATTCTCTGTACTGCTTATCACCAACTTGTAATAGTAGGTTTTAATAAGCCAGTTCATGGCTTTATACTAAGATTTTTTTTCTGATATTTTCATAAAGTAGAACTGGTGTGCCCAAAAGCCTGAAAGACTTTTTGGAAAAAAAAATTGCACTTCTGTGTTTTTTTAATGTACCACAAGCATCTGAATGGAGTGATTAAAGTATTATGGAATTAGAATTACAAGATTTTCACTCATTTACATCTGTATTGTTTTCATCTGAATGTTTGTAAGCCACATTTAGGGAACATTGCTAGCGCTGCAAATAGCCTGAGGAACATCTTGGCTCAAACTCAGTGTGTAAAAATCCATGAAGCGTTTTGTATACTAAGTTGTCTCTTACAATATCCAATAATACACCAATCTAAGAATTGAAGAAATATGTGCCTTGAAAACCCATCAGCAGGTCTCCTTACATGGGTATGCTACAGTACATATACCATAACCGTGTATATTGAAAATATAGTGTTCAAACATAAAAGCAGAAATGTTTGATGTGCACTGCTCACCGATAATTTTTGTAACGTATCACAATTACATAAACACCCGTGTTAAATAACTTTGTGCTGATAATGACTGAGAGCACGTAGACTGTTCAGTACTGCTGAAAACATATAAATCCCTATCATTCCAAATACTCTTGGTTTGGTTTTTTTTCCTGCTATTCTCTTCCAGACTGCTAAAATTTCTTTATGCTTATATTTTATGGTAAACATACAGATTTTTATATAAAAGTTACACATAGCAGAGATTTGAATAGTCCAATTGGCACATCTACAAAAACGCAGATGCTAAGCTGGCTGAAGGGAAAAATATCTTGATTACCTTAATCCCTTTCTATTTTTCACCTATGTTTCAAGAATTTTACTACTATTACTGTCATGAACAGGTTTATTGGCTGCAACTGCTTGAATTCTAAAATAATTTTACTGAAGCTGGATGATGTTCTCAGATGCTGGCACATCAGAAAAATCTGGTCAGCTTGCCAGAAGGTACCCCACAGCACAACCAGGCAGCCTGTGGTTCCGCTCAGGCTGTATGGTGCTGTGTTTACAACATACAGCTGCAAGTCAGCCTTTTGGGATAAAATCCATCCTCCATTTTCAAGATAGCAGTATTAAACCGCTTATGCCTTCTACGGGCAAAAAACATCATAGCACCTGCTTTTGAACTGCTACATTTTGACATATTGGAGTACAAAGTGTACTCCTAACCTGTCAGTAGAAAAGATAATATGATCCTGCAGAGTGAAAAGAGAGTATGCCAAGACTTACCAGTATGCAGTTAGTTTATTATCTGCTGGAGCAAACAGTTCATATTAGTAGTTCACACAAATGACATTCAACAGCTTTATAACAGCCACCCCTCTTCCTCATTCCTTTTATTGGTGATACCATAATATAAGTTGTGGTGTTTCAAACACTTGATTCAATCTGAAAAAGTTTAGAAAGGTTATCAGAACTATGTTTTCTTCCTGAGTAAATTTTGTGGCCACTATGGCAATTCATAGATAAAGTAACATCCTTTCCATCTTCAGCAATGTTGGTTTTTTTTATGATTTAGGATTCAGTTTTAAGTTGTGCAGAAAATAACACACATACTCTAGAAGTACCCCATGGCAATTGAGATAAATTGATTGGGTAAAAATTAGTTTGTTTTAAGATTTTTAGGATTTCTTGCTAGATGTACTTGACTTTTCTCAGATAAAAACCCCACAAGGATAAGGTGAGGTTTAGGTTATCTGCAGATAATTTCCATCATCTATAACCTTGACTTAGTCACAGAATCACAGAATGATATGGGGTTGGAAGGGACCTCGGAGATCATCTAGTCCAGCCTTCCTGCCAAAGCAGGTCCTCCTAGACTATGTTGCACAGGAAAGTGTCCAGGTAGGGTTTGAATGTCTCTAGACACTGAGACTCCACCACCTCTCTGGTCAGCCTGTTCCAGGGCTCTGTCACCCTTAAAGTAAATAGGTTCCTTCTCATGTTTAGATGGAACTTCTTACATTCAAGTAGGAACGCATTACCTCTTGTCCTGTCACTAGGGACCACTGAAAAAAGACTGGCCCCTTCCTCTTGACACACACCCTTTAAGTATTTAGAGATGTTGATCAGATCCCCCCCCAGTCTTCTCTTCTCCAGGCCCCTAATCATCTTTGTAGTCCTCTGATGTACTCTCTCCAGAAGTTCCTTGTCCTTCTTGAACTGAGGAGCCCAGAATTGGACATGTATATGGCCAGATGGGGCCTCACCAGGGAGAGTAGAGGGGCAGGATAACCTCACTCGACCAGCTGGCCACATTCTTCCTGATGAACCCCAGGATGCCATTGGCCTTCTTGGCCACAAAGGCCCATAGCTGGCTCATGGTCATCCTGTTGTCCACCAGGACTCCCAGGTCTTTCTACACAGAGCTGCTCTCCAGCAGGTCAGCCCCCAGCCTGTACTGATGCCGGGGGTTATTCCTCCCCAGGTGCAGCACCCTACAATTTGTAAACCCTTGTTTAATTTCAACAGGTTGCTCTCTGACCACCCAACTCTCCAGCCTGTCCAGGTCTCACTGTATGGCAGCACAGCTTCCCAGTCTGTCAGCCACCCCTCCAAGTTTTGTGTCATCAGCAAACTTGCTGAGGCTACATTCCATCCCTTCATCCAGGTCATTGATGAAAATATTGAGACGACTGGACCCAGTCTTTCCCTGGGGAACATGGACCTTCTACTGGATTCTGTGCCACTGATCATGACCCTCTGAGATCTGTCTTTCAGCCAGTTTTTAATCCACCTCACTATCCATTCCTCTAAGCCATGCTTCCTAAGTTTACCTATGAGGATGCTGTGGGAGACAGTCAAAAGCCTTGCTGAAGTCAAGATATACAGCATCCAACTCCCCTTATCTATCCATCCAGTCATGCCATCACAGAAGGCTGTCACACATGATTTCCCCTTGATGAATCCATGTTGACTACTTCTGATAGCTTTTTTTTTCTCCATATGCTTTGAGATGACACTCAGAACAAGCTGTTCCATTATCTTTCCAGGGACAGAGGTGAGGCTGAGCAGCCTGTAGTTTCCCGGGTCCTCCTTCTTGCCCTTTTTGAAGACTGGAGTGACTTTGGCTTTTCTCCAGTTCTTGGGCACCTTGCCTGTTCTCCATGACCTTTCAAAGACGCTGGAGAGTAGCATATCAATGACTTCTGCCAGCTTCCTCAACATTTGTGGATGCATCCCATTAGGACTCATGGACTTGTGGATATCTAGTATAACTGTTCCCTAACTTGATCTTCCTCAACCAAGAGAAAGCCTTCCTTCATCTAGACTTTCCCTTTTACTTCCAAAGTCTGTGATTCCTGGGGGCTATCCTGAATAGTAAAGACTGAAGCAAAGATGGCGTTCAGTATCCCCACCTTCTCTGCATCCTCTGTCACAATGGCACCTGTCCCATCCAACAGCAGACCAACATTTTCTACAGTCTTCTTTTCCCTCCAATATACTTAAAAAACCCTCCTTTTGTTGACTTTGACATCCCTTGCCATGTTTAATTCCAAGGAAGCCTTGGCTTTCTTCGTTTCATCCCTGCATACTCTAACATCATTCTTGTCATCTTCCCAAGTGGTCTGTCCCTTCTTCCATGCACTGTGAACATCCTCCTTCCACTTCAGCTTTCTCTGAAGCTCCTTACTCAACCAGGCATGTCTCTTGCTTTCCCTGCCTGATCCTGAGCTTGGAGAAAGTGACATTTGAGTATCAACCTGCTCTCTTATGACCACCTAACTTTCAGAGCCCCAACCCATGGAATTTCTCCAAGCAGTTTCTTGAAGAGGTAAAAGTTAGCCCTCCTGAAATCCAAGATTTCAATCCTACTTGTTGTTTTGTGAATACTACCCATGATCCTGAACTCTATCTGGTCATGATCAATACAGCCAAGGCTGCCTCTAACTTTAATGTCCTCCACTAGTCTCTCTTTGTTTGTCAGAACTAGGTCCAGTAGTACACATCTCCATGTTGGCTCCTCCACCACTTGAGTCAAGAAGTTATTATCAATACAGTGGAAGAACCTCCTGGGCTGTACGTGCTTGGCTGTGTAGCCTTCCCAGCCAGATATCAGGGTGACTGCAGTCCCCAGTAAGAGCCAAAGCCTGTGCTTGCGAGGCTGCTTTCAGCTGACTGTCAAAGGGCTCATCAAGTTCCGCATCCTGACCAGGTGGCCTGTACTAAACACCCAAAATAGTGTCCCTCATATTGGCCTGCCCCTTAATCCTCACCTACAAGCTCTCAACTCTTTCTACATCTAACCCCAGAGAGAACTTGAGAGACATCTCCTCCCTCTCTATCCATACTTTAACATGGAGAGCAGTACCTTCACCCCTCCTTCCTTGCTTGTCTCTTCTGAACAGCTTGTAGCCCTCAATAGCCATACTTCAGCCATAGAATTCATCCCACCAGGTTTCAGTAATGGCCACTATAACATAGATTTCCAGCAGCACAACTCCTCCTGTTTTTGTTCATGGTGTGTGCATTCATGTAGAGACACTTCAGCTGGGCTGTTAGCTGTGTTGCCTTCTTAGGCCAACATCCCTTAAGGTGTTTCACAGGTGTTTCAGTGTTGTCTTTAACTACTTCAGGATCTGTTGGCTCATCTCCATAAGTCTTTGACTGCAATGCAGTGTCACCAGCATTCCTCAGGGCAACAGGTTGAAGGCCCCTACTAACATCCCATTACCCTAACCTGACAAGCCCGATATTATTATCCCCCTCTTACTTCACATCTAGTTTAAAGCCCTGAAGTCAATCTTGTGAAGTTTTTGTGAAAAATGTTGCCAAAAAGAATAATTAACAAATTGATGCTTCCCATTGCTTTTGCATTATTTAGTTTATAAACCACAAATGTATATTTTCAAAGTCTTTAAAGTTTAGACAATCTTGGATGGAAGCAGGTAGTGCTGTCAGCCCTTTTTTTCCTTAGAAAAGAGTTTAACTCTAATTATTTTAGTCTAAGAATTTAATTAGTCTTAGAATTTTTAGAATCTGCCTGAAAACCTGAGACAATTGATTCCTGTGTAACATCACACTGATTACAGGGGATTAAGCACTGAAAACCACTGTAATTAAGAGAAATCATTCATATCACAGTGAAAATTGCTACCTGAAAGTGAGCCTGATATGCATGGATTGTAGGAAAACCAGTAGTTGATGCTTCATTTTTATTCATGTGATAACAACATTTGGAGCAAAATTTCTGTAAATGTCTTTCAGCAAAAGGAGACTGAAAAGGAAAGTTTACAGCTCCTTTATGAGATTAAATAATGTCATTGGATGAAAAGCATCTTTTATTTGTTTGTTTGTCTGTTTTGTTTTGTTTTAGTTTTCCTCTCACTTTATCAAGTAATTTGGGAGAGATTTTCAAAAGACAAAGATGACCAAAAGCAAGCTATATTAGCAGATTACTGAAATTTTTATGCTTCTGAATATCTTTCTTTTAATATTTTTTTCATCTTAATTGCAACTTTGAAAAAGAAAAAATGCCCTGTAAGAAATTATAAGCATAATGATAATTAAACTTACCATAAATCCCAAAGTAAGTAGTTAGGTAGTATTAAAAAATCTCATCATGAGTTGTTTGATTCCATTACCATGGACAGCATTACTACAGGGAAATCAGAAAAAAATAACCTCTGGAATTCATGGAAAGGTTCAAAGATAAAAGTATGTTTGCTAATGAGATGAATGAATTAATTAATTTAAAGAATATAATCAATAAAGTGATACTTGCTTCAGTACTCTGCCTCTCTCTTGCCATTATGTGATATTGCATACTCAGCACTTGGGGGAATTTGGACTGAAATGCATGAGAAAAATAGATTAATTGAGTAAAAGACAAGTGTACTCATGACATATCCACCACAGACCAGGCTAGTACAACTTTGAGGTGAGAGTATTTGCTAATTACTGATGTTTTTCAATGCATGTCTGTACTTAATATGCTGTTTGCAAAGCAATATCGCTTTATCCAGCACATACAGAAGACAGCAGAACTCACTGAATCTCCTTGCAGTGGGATCGTAGTGTTTTATTGCTATAGCAAATGTAGCTTCTTTTTTCAATTGACCTCTAAGTTCCTGGAAAAAATCAGGTAAACAAAATTATACAGATAATTTAATAGCATTCAGCCCATGCAACATATAAAAAATAAAGAAAAAATACAATGGGGTTTCATAGAACTATGATTTTATAATGAACACATTTTCAAAATTCTGGAAAACAATATTCTATGTTTCGAATATATTGCTTACTCTTTTAGCACTAGCAGCTTTTATAGATTGAAAATAAGGATATCAGACCAACAAGTGAAATTTTGAAAAGATCTTCAAGGAATCATAGAATTATAGAGCGTTAGAGTTGGAAGGTGCCTTAACAATTACCTAGTTTGAACCTGCCCTGCCCTGGACAGGGAAACCTTCCACTAGACCAGGTTGCTCAAAGCCCCATTCGGCCTGGCCTTGAAAAGCTCCAGGGGTGGGGCATCCACTTCTCAGGACAGCATGTTCCAGTGTCTCACCACCTTCAGAGTAAAGAATTTCTTTCCAATATCTAATCTAAATCTATCCTCTTTCAATTTAAAACCTTTACCCCTTGTCCTGTTGCTACAATCCCAGTCGCTACAGAAAGTACCTCTCCGGCTCTCCTGTAGGCTCCCTTCAGATACTGGAAGGCTGCTATAAGGTCTCCCTGGAGCCTTCTCTTCTCCAGGTCATATAGTCCCAGCTCTCTCAGCCTGTCTTCAAAGAACAGGTACCGGTACCCCAGCCTTCTGATCCTCTTTGTGGTCCTCCTCTGGACTTGCTCCATGAGGACCATGTCCTTCTTATGCTGGGGGCTTCAGAGTTGGACACAATACTCCAGGTGGGGGTCTCATAAGAGCAGAGAAGACAGGCAGAATCATCCCCTCCTCCTGCTGTCCATGCTTCTTTCTACGCAGCCCAGATGTGGTCGGATTTCTGGGCTGCAGGTACACATTGCCGGTTTATGTTGATCTTCTCATATCCACCAACACCCCCAAGTGTTTCTCCTTAGGGATGCCCTTAACCCATTCTCTGCCCAGCCTGTATTTGTGCTTGGGATTGCCCTGCCCCACCTGCAGGACCTTGCACTTGGCCTGGTTGAACTTCATGAGGTTTGCACAGCACCACTTCTCAAACCTGTCCAGGTCCCTCTGGATGGCATTCCTTCCCTCCAGCATGTTGACCGCACCAGACAGCTGGGTGTCATCAACAAAGTTCCTGAGGGTACACTCAGTGCCAAAACATCCATTTTGCCAACAAAGCTGTTAAACTGTACCTGTCCCAGTACTGACCACCAAGGAATGCCCCTTTGTGACACCTATAAGGTCACAGCTCTTCAGGCAGGTGTCCCCGAGTCCCTGACTTCTGCTCCTTTCTTGATATTCCTCAGGATGCTTCCAGCTGTATCACTGGTGCCCATGTGCACTACCAGTAGCCTATAACAGTCAGAGGACTGTACAAAGCTTGGTAAATATTAACTCTAAAGCTCCGTCTAACAGAGACTCTCCACTCTCCTGAGTGTACTGGAATTTCATACAAAACATGCAGGCTCCAAAACAGAATGGCTATTTTTTGACCACCTTTTGTTTCATAACTGTAAAATAGACTTAGTTGATTTAATGTCTTTCCTGGTTCCAGTGGGGATAGGGTTAATTCACCCCAGGCTCTAGCAGGGACACAGGTCTTCCATTGCAAGTGAGCTGGGGCTGGAGGAAGTCACATCACTGGTACCCTAATCATGGTTGTATATTCCTCTCTCAGTGTTATTGTTTTTTTGTTGTTTTTTTTTTTCTCTTGTTCTCTTAGCTGTTCTGTTAAATTGCCTTTGCTCCAACCCACGAATTTCTTCTGATTCTCCCCTCATGGCCCGAGGTGGGGCTGGGGGGGAAGTACCAGAGAGGGGCTGCTGGGTGGTTCTTTGTTGCCTGATTCTTGGTTGCTGTCTGAGGTAAACCACAAACCATGACATTGTCATTCTTTGAATTTAATGGCCTGGTTCTTGTCATATGCTGTGTACAATTTATGTTAAATTTATAGCCTTTTGTTTTTGTAGTGTTATGCTATCACAGAGATACATTTTTAAAAATCCTAGAATGTATCTAACCAAAACAGATTAAAAGTGCAAAAGGGAAACAGATTGGAAGGTAATAACTGTGAAAAATATTGACTTTCCTAGCCAGGAACTTAACAGATAAATATGATCAATACAGTAGAATCATGCTTTTCCTGAAGATTTAGAGGTTCTTCACAATAGTATGGATTTAGTGTATAAAATGTATACTCAAAATACAATAGTCTTAAGTTCAAACAATCAAACCAACTCTCACAAAAAGAGAACTGGAGTTTGATAAAAGGAAAAAGAAAAAGAAAACTATTTGGTCTTGTCAGGCTGATATGGCTGCAGGTTTTCCTCATGCTTCACCAGGCTTTTCACTGTTTGTGTATTAACTTCTATGGCTATGTCCACCAATGTGTGACTCAAAAATTCCAGGCTGCATTTGAATTCACTCTAGACTTCAACTATCAATTTATCTTGCAAACACAACTTATTTTAAGAATATGCACAACTATATAGACACAATAATATATAGGGTTTTGTGACTGTAACAGTCTGGAGAAGAAAAACAAATTGTAACACTAAATCAAATTGTACCCTTATGTACAATTATGCTTTGTGTAGCCACTCAGAGACTTGCGACACCTATAATTGAAATTGCACTTGTCAGTATATAATTATTATTAGCTTGCCTTGAACCCAAGGATGACTATTAATGAAATAGTGTATTGAATAACAGTATAGAAGTGTTTTGCATCATGGCAATTGCACAGCCAGACACACTTCAGAGAGGTTGTAAGTCTCCTCTGTATCAGAATAGATTAAAAGTAAAGTAATTGTGATAAGGAGCCAAAACTGTAGTTCATTATTTTTTTACTCAAGAATATTTTTTTTAATAGCAACATTTCTCCCCTGTGAAAATTAATCATCTTGTTCAGGCTTCAGGTAATAAAATATTATAGAAATCCCTAACTGCCGTGGTTTGACCAATCGGACAGATGATGACCCCTCCTCCCCCCCCACTAAGGAAAAGAGAGGAGAGGAAAGGAGTAAGAGATTCAGGAGTTTAGATAAAAACTAAACTACTTTAATGAAATATCAATAACAATACTATAATAAACAATAAAAAGAAAAATTAAAAAGAATATAAAAAAAAAAGTATACAGTCTACACAAAACCGTGTCAGGCTCCCAGGATGATGATCATGTCACCAGCAGCACCAGTAAACGTCCCAGGCTGGACTCGGTGACCGACAGGAGCTGGATTCCGGATCAGGATCAGAGGCAGACGAACAGACAGGGTCCTCCTCAGACATCGGCCATTGAAGGAAGAAAAACTAATAACCCCTTGATCCCTCAGCTTTTTTTTACTGAGCATGATGTGGATGGGATGGAATACCCCAATTGGCCAGTTTTAGGTCACCTGACAAAATTACCTGACCTTGGTTGTTCTAGCAGTAAGTATAAGCAAGAGCCTCTCTGCATACCATCCCTTGGTGTAATCAGGTCTTATCACTATGAGACGAAACACTCTCTGAACAATGTGCTGTTAATTTCAGACTTTAGTTAGTTAGAAGAGGCCCAGCTAAAAAAGTAAAACTACTGAACAGAAGATTGGTTTGTTTTACCTCAAACCAGGACACTAACATTGTATGAACAGGGGAGGGCAATGAAGATGGTGAAGGGCCTGGAGCATAAATCTTATGAAGAGGGATTGAAGGAGCTGGGACTGTTTAGTCTGAGGAAGAGGAGGCTGAGGGGAGACCTCATTGCTCTCTACAACTACTTGAAAGGACATTGTAGAGAGGTTCGTGCTGCTCTCTTACAGGTACTTAGTGATAGAATTAGAGGGAATGGCTGCAAGCTGTGGCAGGGTAAGTTAAGGCTGAACATGAGGAAAGAATTCTTGACAGAAAGAGTGGTCAGACACTGGAATAGGCTGCAAAGGGAGGTGGTGGAGTCACCGTCCCTGACTGTGTTTAAGAGTCAATTAGATGTGGTGTTGAGGGATATGGTGTAGGGGAGAACGTAGCAGAGGAGGGCTGATGGTTGGACTCAATGATCCGAAGGTTCTCTTCCAACCAAAATGATTCTATGATTCTATAATAAACTCCTAAAATACCTTTTAACAAACAGTATGCCCCACGATCCTTTAAATGTGTTTTTTCCACCTATGATGTAGAAAATAGACCAAGCAAGATCAGGCTAGCTAGAGCTTAGAACAACTTGATCTAGTGGGAGGTTTCCCTGCCCATAGTAGTGGGGTTGGAATTCGCTGATCTTCAAGGTCTCTTCCAACTCTTACCATTCTACAATTCTACAAAATGAAAAACAGTCGCAGCACATGCAATCTCTACCATCTTCATTTTGTGGCCTAGTATTTGGCTTCTTTAGAAAAGGGTTCTGATCACAGATGTGAATGAAAGCTTTTATAAATTTCTGTTTACTGATTAAAGAAAAGAGATGAAAAGGTATAGCAAAAGCAAATATTAAATGCGTTTTGCAAAATACTGATTTCATGGTTGCTGTGTGTAAGCCTTTTGATAATGTCTCATGCATTGGCAACAAGAGTCCCTGTTAAGACTTGTCTCAGAAACTGTAGGCAAAACCTGCTGATAATACATGATTTAAAACTGGATCTGTAATAGAGGCTTAATAAGAACTATAAAAAAGAGTTGGTTTTTACATGTGACTGCCAATATGACATAAACTTCTCTTTAATACGCCCAGGAAAAAAGCTAAAAATGTGGAATTAAATTCACAGAAGTTATTCCAAAGTGATGGGGTTTTTTTTATACCAATCTCCCTCAGAAATACAGCTCTATTAATCTTTAATGTCCTGTTGCCTCTTACACTTTGACTTCAGATAATTGACAACATTAGTTAAAAAGAAATATCTTTCTAGAAGGGGAATGTAAGTTTTGTTTCAGCATATTTTAAAAATCTAGGGTTCTGTGAGGGAAAAAAAGGTCTCAAAAATACTATTGTTTAGAGATCTCTGGTGACTTATTCATCAAGGAGACAGAAAGGCAATACCATAAAATACCATGTAAGAGTGAATATTGGATTTTGGCTCTTAGATTTATTATTATAGTAACAGTATTGTGGGTTTTTTTTCTCGTCTGTACTCAGCATAGCAACTGTCACTAGACTAGTAAGGAAGAGCCAATTCAGAAACTGGATGAACAGAGAAAAGGATGTCTTTGCATTTGGTATAACACAATGAAAATAAAATTTTCATAGATCAGGAAAACAATGTGTGACCCTCATCTTGTCAGCTCCCCAGACATGGCAAAATGACCTCTGAGTGGCCACCCCTGTCCTTACCACCAGAAAACACCACTACATATACATATACATATACATATACATATACATATACATATACATATACATATACATATACATATACATATACATATACATATACATATACATATACATATACATATACATATACATATCGTACACGTACACATACACATACACGGCTGACTTTTACTGAGTCTGTCACATGAATGTTAGAATCCTGTGCATTGTATAGAATACAGTTTATTTTTTGTATCTTGGTTTCCTTGTTTGCCGTTTACTTGTTTCCCAGGGGTAGATCCATACCCATCACTCAGCATAAGAGACATGACATTAAGAAACGCCAAGATAAGCTCTAGGTTGTATGCTGTATCCCTAGTAAGACAAAGTTATCCTGACAATATGGAAATTTTCCTCAACTTACTAGCCATGGGGTACATAAGAAGATTGGAAAGAAAATTATTCTTTCCAAGAGCAAGAGAAAAAAAATTTTTTTTGAGAATGACCAGTGAGAGTGAGCAGCAAGGTGGAACAGGTTATATTTCAGAGAGTCAAGGCTTACAATTTATGAAGGCTGTGGTTTATTTATGTTATGGCTATGTAAATGTATCAATATAAACAAAAAAGGAATGAAAATAATAACTTCTGAATATGACTAACCTTACTGCTCTCCTGATGATGTTCATCGAGGATTAAATAGAAATGCAGGTATTCAGTACTTTGTGCAATTCAATTTTTTGCATGGATTTTATACAGAGTTATACCTAAGTGAAGAAGGAAAGAGAAAAGGAATGCAATTTCCCTTCACTGGTAGGCTTTAAAATCATTGGAGGACAGAACTATTTCCTAAAGAACTTTATATCCTATTTCTAGATATAGAAACATTATTCCATGAGGGTGTAGAGATAGGTCTGATGAGAAGTCCTGGAAAGACTCAGATATAAATGTCACTAGTCTTTGGAGGTATGGATTCTGGCTGACTCTTTCATGTCACTTTTAGGGTCTGCATTGTTTATTTAGCTAAAGCATGGTTCTACCACGTTCTTTCTTCCATTAGGCTTTTTGTGTGTCTTCCTCTAGCTGTTATAGAATTTAATAGGAGATAATTCATTAGAATCTCCTTTTTTCCACTGTGACAATACATAAAGTTCTTATATTTTCTCTTAAATCACTGTTTTTCTCAGCAATGATATCCACAACTTCCTGTGGATGTTTTTGCAAACTTACATGAAACTCGAGATTTGAGTGGGAAAGCATCTTTCTGTACATCTTCTTTGAGCATTTGCTCTACGTCTCCTTTGAGAATTATTTTCTTCAGCCAATTAATAACAATAATTTTAAAAAATGATTGAGCTATCATAAATCCTTTGTTGTTATTTTTTTTTTTTAATTTCCCACAGGTATCATGGTCCTTTGTGTCCATAGATTTTACCTAATCTTTTATGTTAGAAATCAAACGATACATTTATTTCATAAGCAGGCCACTCAACTTCCACAAAAAAAAGAAAAAGAAAAGAAATAGAAAAAGAGAAAAAATGTTTATGAAAATTAAATTGTTTTAGAACAGTAATGAAATAGTAAAAATTGACAGTATTATTTTGTAAACCATTCAACAGAAGTTAATTCTTACTAAATACTGTCCTTGTTGCAGTTACTATTTCACTCACTTCAACATGAATAGTGTTGTACATGTATGGCACTTCCTTCTGAATAGTTTGCCTGTAGTCAATAATGCTGCTTATGGAGGATGAAGCAAATAAACCTAGGTATGAGTGAAACTTGGCCTGAGCAAAGATCAGTTTCTCAGATGTCATTATGTCCTTCTGGTCCATTTGTAAGTGTCTTCACAGAAGGAAGATGCTTTCCTTCATTGCCTTGTCAAAAGGTATATACTCTCATATTAGGGAATGTCAGCCCTGGGCGACATCCTTGGAAATGGGTATATGCATATCTCAAATCTGCAGGGAAGGCAGGTGGAATTAGTGCTGTATGAGCTTTCATAACAATTTCTGTAACAGTTGAAGACTATTTGTAACACTTTCATGTGAGCAAAAGGCTATGGGATATATTCTGCATATTATTGTGTGGTGTGAATTTTGACATTTCTGCAAGATTACTAAAAAGAAATTAAGAAAAGGTTTGGGTTTGTAGTTATACATGCTGGAAAGGTGAAACAAAGGGACATGTCCAGTACTGAACACTAAATTATTCCTCATCACTCTGTAATGTACAGATTACTTTCTTAAAAAACATTGGTGTAGATACTGATGTGATATTTTATGTAGCTGTAAGTCAAGTCTAATTTATGATATTCTTCCTATCCTGTGGTAACTACATCACATATGTGGAGATGTGATTACAGGTACCTTTTATTGTTTAATGCATATTTAAAAAACATTATTATTAATAAAATATACTCAGCAATTTTCTAGCTCTGTTACTTCCCATTAAAAATAACAGGCTGTAACAGTATCAAAGGTGACCTACTCCCTGTGACAGTCAGACCCACTGGCACCATTGACCAGAATCATCCGGAAATGCTCTGCCAAAGCAAATACTGCTAGTCTGTGCTACATATTTGATGCATGGCTTCACAATGACAGTGAAAACTGAAAGCTAAGCCTAGGTTTCTACAATCCACAGATGCAAGGAATCCTAATTATGTGTCAGCTATCAGGTATCAGTAGCTTCACCTCAACAGAAGGAAAACCCAGCTCTCACAGTTTTGATATCGTTATGATTTGCAGTATTGGTGTTGCTTTGAGATGCATGACAGAGCAAAATCTATGGAATTCAATACCATTATAAAATAAGATGTGTACATCTTACCTCTAAGACAGTTGAATATGCGTGAGAGAGGAATATAGACATAAAGAAAGAGCAAATAAATATACTGAGAAAATAATATGTTATCATAACTCAGACTTCAGTGAAACTATCAGCTTTGTGCATCCCTACACTTCAATTTATAGCATCTAGCACCATTGAGCCTCATTATGAAATATTCCAGGAAACATATCAAATTTTAAGAAGCACTTTCCAGCAGTTTTGTGGTTTTTACATCCAGAAGGGCTTTCTTAATCCTAAACTGCATAATTCAACAAAGCAGCATGTTGACATGCTGCAGTGCATAGGCTGATACACTTTGCAGAATACTGCTGCCAGACTGGGTGTGTTGTGAAATCAAGGATTTAGTTTTATTGATGGTATAGAATCTAAACACGTAACAGCCGAACTGCCATTGAGTTTACCAACACTGTGCTGCAAGATCTTTCTCTTTTTTTTTTTTTTTTAAGAGGGATTAGAGGAAGAAATATGAGGGAGTTTGGATGGGCTTATTTTTAATTCCTCTCTAGTAGGAGGCCTCTCTAGTAGGAAGAACAACCAAAGAAATGCAATTTGTGATCTAAAATTGATACAAAAGAATGAATCACAGTATCATAGATTGGTTGAGGTTGAAAGGGACCTACAGAGTTCGTCTCCCTGTGCAAGCAGGGTCATTTAGAAATAGTTGTTCAGGAAATCTTTATGAAAAAATTAAAATTAAAAAAAAAAGTGACAAATTAACTTTTAAGTGCTTTTTTGGCAAGTTAATTAGAAGTTTGTTTACATTTGTGATGATAATATGACAAAATGGATTAACTCATTAGGGTGAGACTTACTTTCATGGTTGACTTGCCAACTTTCCCTGTGATCTCAAGGTACATATAAATTTTTTGTGTTTTCAAAATGCATTTTGATCTGGAAAACCTAAAGAGGAGATCAGACCTGAATACCTATGTTTGCTTAAATCAAGTCCTGAAGTAAAATCTGGAATGTGAACTTCAATATTACTACTACGAACATCCCTTTTCCTCTGTCCCCTTTCTTTTTCTTGGTTTAAAAGCATACGACCTAACAACTGAAAAATATACCAAAACCCAGGAAAGCTGGATAAAATGAGCAAGACATTTCTTTTTACAATATTGCTCATGAACCTAAGACCAGAAATTCAATAGCAATCAATATCTTGTCTAGTAAGTGATAAAGCACCTGGACAAGTGTGTATTTTTCCAGAAGTATGACTGCAACTAACAAGTATGCCAGAAAAAGAAGATGCATGTTCTGTCTTCACTTCCATTTTCTCTACGCTAATTTTACTTTGTCTTTAAAATATCAGAATCTGACCTGAGTTTCTGAGACCAATAGAAAAAACTTGAGTTAATTTCTACTCTTCAAAGGGATGTTATTTATCATGTTTACAGTCTTAGTAGAGATATTCATAGAATCATAGAATCATATAGGTTGGAAGAGACCCTTGGGATCATCAAGTCCAACCATCAGCCCTACTCTACAAGTTCTCCCCTACACCAGATCACTCAACACCACATCCAATCTACTCTTAAACACAGTCAGGGATGGTGACTCCACCACCTCCCTGGGCAGCTGATTCCACTGATTGACCACTCTTTCTGTGAAAAACTTTTTCCTAATGTCAAGCCTAAACCTACCCTGCTGCAGCTTGCTGCCATTCCCTCTTGTTCTATTGATAACTTCCCTTGAGAAGAGACCAGCACCAACCTCTCTACAATGCCCTTTCAAGCAGTTGTAGAGAGTGATGAGGTCTCCCCTCAGCCTCCTCTTCCTCAAACTAAACAATCCCAACTCCCTCAGTCGATCCTCATAAGACTTATCCTCCAGGCCTCTCACCAGTTTCGTTGCCCTCCTCTG